>BOPP01000148.1:2999682-3019197 GCA_017312745.1 Gryllus bimaculatus | reverse complement strand
GGGGCGGCGGGTGAAGGGTGAAAGAGAAGGGCGTGGGGGCGAGACGCGAGGGCGGTGGGGTGATGCGAGGCGACGCGCGGGCGCTTGACGGGGGCGTGGGTGGGGGCGGGGCCTGCTCGTTCGTGTGCGAATCACCGCTCCCTTGTTTTCTGAGCGGAACCAACAAGGAGACGAACACTTGTTGTCCTTTGAAATTAACATTGATTATCGTGTACTACATTTTATAGTTGGTAATTGGCCGATATTCGCTTATTACTGACTAATATAGAGAGGGCGACATTCCATTACTTTTTTGTTTGATGCTGGTTTGTTGCGTTAATTAACAATGCCACATTAATGATATTGTTTTTGTTCAATTGCATTTTTCTAGAAATCGTTTCAGATATAAGACAAACTGGTTTTAAACCAATATAGGTATTTTCAAAATATAGTAAGTGGTAATACTTGAATTAGTTTTCATTCATTAATGCATATTTATTAGTTAACAATTACGGGGTTATTATTTAATGTCTACGATATCTTCCTCCTTATTAATGATTCAAAATATTATTTCATACAACTCTTTTCTTTACTGAAGGTTTGGATCAAGTGATTTTTACTTCACAGTTAATTTTGCCTTCCAGAATGCCACAATTCAGTAAATAATATTCCATTATATTTATAAAAGGAAAACACCATTTCCTTGGAAAAGCAGTTTTTGAGAAGCATTTACGTTTGAAAATCAATCGCGAGGGAAAACAAAATTGAATTTAAGGCAGCCGAGAAAGAAATGTTTTCTTGAGAGAAGCACTTCAGGGAGTTTATAACAGTTTTTAACTTCTCTCACATTTCCTTCTTCCCTTCAGACATTTGTATCCTACACTAAAAGTGACACTTACAGAACGTCTTACTCAGATTATTGTAATATAGATATTGCCATGAATATGTGCATAACCAGCGTATGTGCTATACATAAATTGTTTACATTATAAATATTAAATATAAGTCATCCAATAAAATACATTTTATATTCAGCATAAATGAAAAATTCGTTATAAGAAAATATGAAGTCGCGGGACAGTATACTTGTAGCCTCCCCTTCCAAATTCACACAAAGGAAAATTATAAGCGCGTCTCTGTGCACAGCGAATTTTCAGGGCATTGAGGGGGACGAAGGTGATCACTTTTCGCCGTTGAACATCTGGTAGGAAACATCATATGAGGAAGTTACACATGTGACATTTTCTCCATTTTGGTAGGAAACCCATCCATTGCGTTTGCCAGGCTACGTGATAACACAATCAAAAATATTTTTATACAGTCGTTGTATTAAATTTTAGATTGTGCAACTTTCTGATATGGAATTTCAGACCACATACGAGCAAAAAGGAATCATCTTCGACCCCCTACTTGTACTAGAAGTTTGTAACATTTATTTTAAGATACTCTGTATATGTGTGATGTCTGAGTTACAAAGAAATCTATTGTGATAAGAGATATATTGAATAATTATACTGTTGCACGTACTACAGAACAAGAAATGGAATCGGAAAAGAACCAATGGAAGATAAGATACCTCATGGGTTTTTTTTTCTAGAAGTGTCTCAGGTAACATTAAAAAACCTAAACTGTTGAACATTTAAAATCAATACTATTCCTGTTCTTTTTATTTCTCCAGACCTTAGTTCATTCCACAGCTTACAAAAGCACAGACGACACTATCATTCTGTACAAAGTTTCGCCGAATTATATGATACTATTGACATGAGTGGTAATGTTAGAACACCGAGGCAATATTCTGAATACTATTCCTCATTCCCCGTTATTGCCTCTTTTATTTAAAACACCTATTTCTGTTTCGCACCCCAGACGTCGGATGGTGGGCTTCTTCGTTCAAAGGGGCAGGTTCAAAGAGAGGACGTAGTGAGAGCGGTGGGCGCGCAGCTTTGGAGTGGCCTCCGTTGGAGTGTTGCTGCGGGTCGGGGGAATAATTCAGCGACTGGCGTCTGCGGCGGGGCCACTCGGCGTCGCGCGGCTCGAGCCTCGCGGGGTCTCGCGAACGCGGAAGCGGCGCGTGGCAGACGGGCCGGCCGCCTTCGCCACCCATTGAGTGGCGGCAGGGGCGGGGCGGGGACGGGCGCGGGCGCGGCATCGGCGTGTGATCGGGCGGGGCGGTCGCTACCGGAGCCTCCTGGAAGCGGCGCGCGTGCCTCGCCCCGCCTCGACCCCCGCCCCGCCCCGCCGCGCTGCAGCCGCGTCGCCTGGCAACGGCGCGGCGCCGGGATTCGCGCCTTGCACCGCACCCCGCGGCCGACGCCGCCTCCGCCGACGCCGCCACCCGGCGTACAGTGTCCTGCAGCACGGGCACCGCGCCACGAACAACCCACTGCCAGTGCACTCCACATACAACGCCAACGACGGGGAGAGGAAAAGTCTCGAGATGAATAATGTGTATTCGAAATGTCATCACGCGGTTCTCGCTTAAACTTGTATTCGACGACGAATTTCAAAAGTAGTCCTTATTTGATGCCTTTGAAATAATTTTCTGCCTTTTAAGTTTGGAAACAAAAAATGTCTCTCAACAAGAAACATTACATTGGAAAAGTAATAAATTTCATACACTAATAAGGTTTTCGAAATGTCATCCCCTCTTCTATATAGACACAGTCAGCATCCAATTTCAAACATCATTATTTTCAGCGTTTTAATACGTTTTCTAGAGAGGCAGACTGTTTTTTTCTTTAATTATGAAAACGAATCTTCATGGTAGTATAAAATAAAATAAATCCAGTAATAAAACTTGAGAATAGCAAATTAAACTATAAAATAGTCTGTTCATTGAGAGGAGGTTGTAAAGGTCGCGGTTGTGTCCACACTAAGAAGAAAGAAGTGGACACGGAGGGCGCGCGGCCGCTGCTCGCCGGCGCTGCGTCGTAGGTCGGGAGAACGGCGCTCATCTGTCTTCGTTGCCCAGCGCCGTTCCTTCTCGGGGGGTGGGCGGCGTCCTCGGAAGAGCGCTTTTAAAAGGATTATAAAATGCTACGCACTACTTGCTTCTTTACTTCATGAAAACAAAGATTTTCCAAGAATTGTCTGTGGGTACACAGCAGATAATAATATAAATGTTATTAACTATTTTTCGAGCCCCATCTGTAGTTCACAATATTTTACTAAATTGCGTTAAAAAATAGTTATCCTACGTGTTGTAACATCTACGTAAGCTGCTATGTGGCTGCATGTTTTCCTTCTTTGAATTGTGCGCTGTTTTTTGAACCTTAACGTCCAGTGAATACGACTGATTTTGAATGACGGAGGTCTAGTAATTTGTTGAAAATTATACAAATGTTTTAAAAGAATCAAAGAATAATATAAATGCTACAATTTTTCCTTCTCAAATTGCCACATGACGACTGTTTCACACCCCTCGCGAGTCACGGATCGCTGCAGGTCTTTTTTCATTTCTTTCTTCCATATGTACCGTTCCAATTCCGCTGTACTACCGCATTTCTGCGGGGAAAAGTGAGATTTAACAAGAAAGCGTAGGTCTCTAATTGAAAACAAGGTTATAAAAAGCTTCGATATGTGCGGAGCACGGGATTCCGTTATGGGTTGGCTGTGGTTAGGGTGACCTTCCGGTGGGGGTTCTGGGGCACTGCGTCGCCGCCGCCGCCGCCGCCCGGTTGCGCGTGCGGAAGCCCCGCGCGATGGAAGGTGACGGGGGCGGCGGAGGGGGTGGGGCGGCGTCGGCGGAGGAGGAGGAGAGGGCCGGGCCGGGCGGGGCCGGTCCAGCCACAGCAGCGTCCCCTGGGAGGGTGTCTGGCACGGGCAGACGGGCGACGGCGACGGCAGCGGCAGCGCCGGCGGTGATGGAAGGATGCTGACGCAATCAGTACGATATCCTTTCCAGATGCGCGCATGACTAACTCGCCAGCCGTCGGCTCCTCATTCATATTTCGAGTCAGTCTTCAACACGGAAGAATGTCTTTTAGAGAACATTCGTGGCATTCATTGGTCGTTGTCATGATTCCACAGGTGTAGGCAACGCGCCTTATGAGACCTTAGATGTGAAAAAACGTCGAAGGTGAGATCTAGCCAGCAAAAAATCTATGATTCGACATATTTTTACGCGTTGAATGAGTGCTTTCGGACAGGAAACTTCTAGGAAATGTGGGAAGAGCATCAATATTTCTCCCTTCTCAAGAGAAAGCATGGGAGGTTCTGCTTTCTCTATTTGCTCACTCACGAAATAGTTTTTTTTCAAATACGATTAAAAAGATTTAATCTAAAAGAAGAAATATGAAAGCGAGTCACTGAAGGATGAGACGGTATTGAATGTCGAATTCAACAGAAAAGCAATTCCTTCGGCAGTAGCAATCAGCCAGCAGCGAGTTCCACGTACAAGGTATGAAGGAGGAAATGGAAGCGACCCCATTGGTTGGCGAGTGTGCGGGAGGGAGCGAATGAACAAGCAGAGCGAGGACCGAAGAGAGAGGGAGGGCCGAGTCTCGGTGCAGGTGACCGGGCAGTCTCCTGGACGCACATTGTGTCCCGGGTGTGGTCCACCGGCAGCCGGCTCTTTATTCGAGGAGCGGTCAAACGCGTGGCCATGCAGGTGCCAATCAGTCTCTTTGCGTCGCGCGCAGAGCGAGGACCAGCGGCCGAGGCCGGGCGCGGCCAAGGGAGGCGCGCGGGCGTGGGAGGGGCCGCAGGGGGGCGGGGGAGGCGCGCGCCGAGCGCACGTGGAGCGCACCAAGGGCGTCCTCGATTAATTCGCTTGCAGCGGCTCTTTAAAATGGAGCGGCGACGCCTCTGCATTCACCTCCGACCCGTCCCCGCCGCCGCCGCGGCCGCCGCCACGGCAGCGCCACCCGCCGCCCCCGTCTACTTCGCTCTATTCCCGTTGCACTGCTGCTTCGTTACATCCTGATGAATCGGATCTGAACGAATGCATATGCATGCATGGACAGGAGTTGGTTGATCTCTACCTCCCGCCGAGAGTTCTTTTTTCCGGACGTTATATAACGGCAGTCATTTGCCATTGCAATCTAAAGGACATTCCGAAAGGAAAAATACTAACTACTATATTTATCTTTTCCCAATACCAGAATAAAGCATACAATTTCAAAAGTTATGTTTTAAAAACGTTTTGTTATTTTCAGTTACTTTCTTTATAAATGGAAATTAAGTTGGTCATGAAGAGAATTAGTGTGTTCGGATCATTAACACGAAAATACAGTTGATATATTTACGTAAAATTGTTTATCTTCATTTCCCGTTAAGAGGAAAAGCGAATACGGGAATATTCAAAGTGGAAGTATAAAGTTTCACATAAAAAATGTATGTTCTTGGAGTAAATTGTGGTGCTACATTTGTAGCAACATAATGAGACCAGCTTTGATATAAAGGAGTAAATGAATTGGTCGCAGACAATTCTAGTATTAGAAGAAACTCGGCCAATGAAAGGAGGATCCATATAGCCCACATCATATATTTAACTAACGTTATAACGCATATTTTAAGGGAGATTTTCAGAAGCTGAGATGTATGTTTCCCCTCTCGTTGATGAAAGTTGCAATTGGGGAGAGAGAAGTAGATTCTGATTAATCTCTCGAGGCTGGCCTCTAGATTGAATTGTATGCCTTCACCTCTTTGAAGAGTCAGACACGCGTCTTTCACTCCAGAACACACACTCACTATTTTACTCGTCGCTACTCACACGATTCGCGTCTCCAAGATCAAAACCTATCGTGCTTTCTTCGTATGTCAGACTTTAAACTTGGAATATAAGAATGAAATATTTGGTATAAGAACTATTTTATTATTGAAAAAACGTTGAAGTTATTGTAGAATTTCTCAGAAAGATGTAAGATATTCGGTCCGTAAGTGCCACAGTTTTACATTACTCAGCATTATATTAAATTTCAAGTATTCTTTCCTTAATCAAGGCTAGTAAGCCTCTATAAAAAAAGTACCACGTGTAATAGCGACAAGTGGTGTATTTCATGCTCAGCTGGCAGCCGAAATAAAAAAGTACACCAAAGATGCGCCTTCACCATATTTTCACAAACACACAAATAAAGAAAAACAAAAACGGAGTTTAGTTTGTATTATTCATTAACAAGTAAACTCTTGCCCGATCTTTCTCAGCCTCTGTCTGTTTGTGTCTTACAACGTCTCTGTATCTGACTTCGTAACCTCACCGTTCTCAATATTTCTTGCAACAAGCGTCTGTTTTACGTTTGACACTCCTTTCTTTTGCACGACTTCCTTTCAGATGAACACGGAGAAATGTAATTTGTTTGAAGGCAATAATAATACTGTTCATTACCTCAAAGCTGACCAAAAGTGATTTCAGTAATGTTAAAATTTACATCGGGCAGGAGTACACTTGTTAATGAATAGTACAAACTAATCATCGTTTTTGTTTTTCTTTATTTGTGTGTTTGTGAAAATAAGGGGAAGGGGCATCTTTGGTGTACTTTTTTATTTCGACTGCCAGCCATAATTATAATGCGTTACCCTCAGAAATGTATCGTGAATCCACTTTCCATTTCGAAACGCAGATGGTAACTTAGCGCCACAGAATTGGACAACAATTCAATGGCGATTTATTCCTTGAAAAAAAAAAGGTTGCAATAAACAATGCAAAGCTACGAACACAAGATCACATCACACTGATCCGTGAAAATACAAAGTAACACATTTCTCAGATTTTTCTGAAGACCATAACAAAATTTGCCAAAAGAACTTTCTATCAACAAAAAAATGAATTCTCTTTCTTTCTCCTTTTTTAAATGTATTCTTTTATCTGTAGTTAAAGTGTAGAAAAATGGTATAATGCGTTGCTGTTCAATAGAAAAACCTTAATGAATCCCTCATATTAACAAAAAAGGTAATATTCATATTACGTAGACAATGTGAATAATACTCAGTTCCACTGAGACGCAAATAAAACACTGTGATGCAGCCAGATACTTTTGACAGTTGCCTTCGCTGAGCGTGACCTGCATGAGTCGACCCGTGCTTTTAATATCTTGCAGTTCAGGAGTATTCCAGAAACGACGCAGATGTACCGCCGGAACAGTAATTGGAGTAAGCAGGTAGGGGCTGCGCGCAGACAAATACGTGTTCGCGCGCAGGGGCGTGCCTAGCGGAGTGGGAAGGGAGGGGTGCAGTCGCGCACCCCCCCCCCGCTCCGGCGAAGGACAGGCGACGCCCCCCCCTCCCCATTCACAGGCCCCCACCCCGTCAACGCCCGACCGCTCCGAGCGTTGGTGCTCGGCTTGCTATGATACGAACTCTCGGAAAGTTTTTGGCGAGGCCACATATCTCCGCTCGTTCATTCGAGTAAATAACTCGATAATCACCCTACTGCGTCGCCTCACATCCATGTCACGCCACATTCTCATCTCAAATTTATAACGCCTTTTCTGCGGGCAATAGTGGTTAGGGTTAAATTAGTGCAGTTTTCATAGAATTGATTCTCCTTGCAATAGCGACTAATTGACAGCTCTTTTATTTGGAAATCATAATACAACGTGAATAGTTTTATCAACTTACGAGGCGATAGAAACTGCAGATTAGTATTTATAGACTTCTCTATCGGAATTCAAGCCTTCTAGACTTCCTCTATCGGAATTCAAGCCTAACCTTCGCATTTTCTGCTAAATTTGTGACGAAGCGTCTCCAGGAGCGGAATGAGGAACGACTGCCAGATATATATCAAAGGGTTCCACACGAATCTTAAGGGCTGACATCAAACCAGAAAAGTATTTACGAATTATAGAAAAGTTTTATATAGCCGTGTAATCCTGATGGATTTCCCGGATCGATGAAAAGCAAAAAATTCGAGTAAGCAGTTATCAACCCAAATCTTACCGTTTAGTTTTAAAACTATTTATTTATGACGTCGGAAAATTTTGTTGACTGTTGAACTAAAATAATGCCTCAAAAAAAGAAATCTCTCACGTTTTTCAGTACGAGGTCTTTATACATTTTTATAAATCCATTTCTTTTCCTGAACCTTTTCTTTAAGAATGATTTTTTATTGTTACTAGAAAGTAAGTTATTGTTATAGATAGTCTCTATCTTAAATATTTTAGTTGTTCTAGGCTAAAGGCTGTGAGGCATTTTGTCCACCACTCCATTCATCGGAACCCTTATAAACGTCCTTAGTGGCATAAGTACTATAAAAAAATACTTGTGTGAATTCTCTCTCATCTCTTTCCTCTCTCTCTCTCTCTCTATTCTCTCTCCTCCTCTCTCTCCTCCTCTCTGTCTCTCTCCTCTCTCCCTCACTCGCCTCTCTCTTTCTCTCTCTCTTTGACCGCGCCTAACACCAGTACAAATTCTTAACAAAGGCACATGCAGATTTTCAACAAGTACAAGTGTTCTTCAATCGAAAATATTATTTTCTCATTATGTGTTTATGAGGTATTATATAGTAAGACGAATATACTGAAATGACTATTGATAAAACTATTAATGAAAAGTGTTAGTCTTTCTTGTAGGTACTACAAATAATATGTGGTATAACAAAAAAGGGATTTAAAATTTAACATAATATAAAGTAATAAATGGTGCAGCTATCTCAATAACGTCAAATGGAATGTGGTATCGTATCGTTATCGTTTCGTAACATCCCCAATGAAGCGTCCTTGACACAGTGTATGTAAAAAACCTCTTGCGGATGTCTGAATGAAATTTCAAAACTGTTGTCACTCTTTGCGTTCCACGTAGCAGTCGCGCCCATATTTTGGGAATATAATTTCCACCGAGTGGGGGAGGTTGGAAGGGGCTGAAAGCGCAAGTGCTGGGGGGGGGGATGGGGGGGGGGCCCAAGGCGAAACTCCGCTGCAGAACCTGCATCTTCGGTTGCGCGCGCCCAGCTCGGGCCGAAAGGTGGGAGGGCAGCGCGCGGGCGTAGGCGGCGCGGCGCGGCGCGGAGCAGCAGGCAGAGCGGGAGCGGAGCGGAGCAGGGCGTCTCGTCTCGTCTCGCGTCGCCAGACGGACGGGGTGGGGCGCCCTGCACCTTCGCGCCGCGCGGGAGGGGCACGGCGGGGCGCGTCTCATCAGCACGTGCAGCGGCGGGCGCGGAGGGCGGCGAGGGCGGGGCGAGGGCCACGCGCCGCCGCCGCCGCCGGCCACCACCACCGCCGCTGCTGTTGCCAACGGCGCCGCCCATGCACCTCCTCTCAATCAGCAGCGATACCCGGCGGAGAGGGGCGCGGAGGGGCAGCGTGACGGCGGCGGGGCGTGCAACACTGCACTCGTCCGTCGCGCATGGGAACGCGGGCGGGGGGGCGGGCCGAGGGCGGGCCGGGGGCGGGCCGGGGACGGGCGGACGGGGAGTCCTGCCTCGCTCCCCCGCAATAATTGGATTAGTTGGCGACTGCAGCGACGCGGGTGAGACGTCTCTCGCCCTGTCCACCCCTCCACCGCTTCCGGCCCGCCCCGCCCCGCCGCGCACGCCCCGCCCCGCCGCCCGCGTGGAGGTGCAGCGGTAGCGGCAGCGCCAGCGACCAAGGAAAGCGCCAGCGCGCAGCGGCGCAGAGGCAGCCAGCAGCCCGTGGCCAGCCGCGCAGAGTCGCTCCTCCGCCGCCCTCCCAGGGACACGCGTCCTCCGCGGGACCTCTTGGTGAGTACTGGCGGCGCGGCGGCGCGGCCCGCGACGGCCCGGCTTCCGGCCCGCCTCCTCCTCGCTCCTGCCAACCTGCCCCGTTCACGCGCGCGCTGCCAAACTTTTGTCTGTTTTCAGTGGCTAAAAATAATGATGTTCAACAAATAAATTATTAAAAGTTATAAATAAAAAATAATGGAAAATAAATTAAAAGTTTGATGATTAAATATACATCGTTCAATATGGAAATTTGTTTTTTTGTTTTTTTTGTTTTTTTGTTTTTGTAAATCAAATGTTTTTGTATCTTTTTTCTCAAAGATTAATACAGTAGCTAAAGAAAACTAGCGTTCAAGAATAAATATTTTAACTCAAGTTTTTGTTACTACAAATTTAATTGTTTTAAATATTGTTAACGATTAGAAATATAATATTAGCTCATTTGAATAATGAATTAATATCATCAGCCATTTCAAGCATTTCATGAAAACGCTAATAATAATTTAATACTAATACTGCTATTACTAATAATAATAATAGTACTAATAATTTATTTATGACGTACGAACACCAAATCTAGAATAGTTCAGCAAATGCCTCCAGAATATAGAAGTTACTTTTGTAATATTCTCATACCACAAAGAACTCATTTTAAAATTTGACACTTTTATTTAATTAAATTCTAGAAAACACATAAATTAAGATACTGTAATGACTAAAATTTGCATGAAGTGTATTTGCGAAGGCGACATCTACATCCTTCTCATTTAAATGATGTGACATTCTTTTTATAAAAAATGCATTTTTTCATATTTTTTAATGTTTTTATACCATCATTTGGCTTGTGTGTCGTATTCAAGAGTCCAAAATATCTACAATTATTTTATTCCATTGTCTATTTACTTAATTTCTAAATTTATAAACTGGCAGCTTCTGTGTTAAATCACGCATTAGAATTTTATGGCAACATAAAATCTCGATCTATATTTCAGTACTACATATTCTTCTTTCTGTTATTATTCATATTATTTTAGCAAATATTTAAAATTGTTTAGTAATCGTTTACATTTCATTTTCCTATTTTGTATCGTAAGCTTAAAGATATTTATTGAAAATAAAAGATGCATTGCAATTTCATTTTTTGTTATTTTAGATTTTAAGTTTGTAATAGTTTTTAAAATTGATTTGATATTGGAATTCTTGATGACACAAGAATAATTAATTATTACTTTAGACATCCATTTACTCTGAATATCACAATGAAGAAAATTCTTCCTCGTAGTTAAAGCTCGGAACCAACGATTATGTGCACTACATATGCTGTTAGCTCTGTTCTTCTCATCAAACGAAAAGCGAAGCCCACCATCGTACACGCCCAGGAAAAACAAGATTTGAACGAACATAAACTTTGGTTTACCTAATAGAAACTAAATGAATACCAACTACGTCATTTTTGTAGTTTATTTGCTGTGGGGGGTAAGTCTACCAGTGGAGTCAGCGCGTCCGGCTGTGCGCGTTTTTGAGCCAGCCGCCGCATACACAGCGTCTTCTCTCGAAGGCCGAGGGGATGCGAAGGCCTCTGCTGTGAGCACTCCAAGGGCGCTTTCAGAGACCGGGACGTCTTTCTCTGTGAAGGATTAGCAAGTAGCAAAAGGGAGGAGGGAGCAGAAAGGACAAGGTTTGGGTAAAATTGAAAGAATGTCGCCGAATAAGGAGATTAAAAGCGCCCCCAAACCAAATCGATAAGCGCGATACGCACATGAAAGAGAATAAAAAACGCTGTATATTCCCAAAAAAATCAGCCACTTAGGGTAATCTGATGCAGAGACATAATGAGAAACGTGTTTTTCTCGATTATTTTTTTTCGCGGTTTCTATTGAGTAACTAGAAGCCTAAAAAATTCAAAATTTTAAACTTATAAAATTGGTTTTCATTGTTTTACACTATCGTCCACAGTGTTTAAAAATCTGAAAAAATATATGATATAGAATGCTATAGAATATATCCATATTCTAGGAAAAACTGAGGTAGTACTTTAACGTCAAAATCACGTCGAAAATCAATATCAAGTTGTTTCTTCTATTTGAATTTGGCATCCAAATTGGTTGAACTAAATACCATCAAATTCAACTGTTTTTCCTCGTCTCTGCAATTTTTTTCAGTATGAGACATGCAATATGTGAGATAAAATAAAAGTGAAATACGTTTCTCATTGTATCTCTGCAACAGATTGCCCAAGGAGGCTGATTTTTTTGGAATCTGCGGCATTTTTTATTCTTTCATATGAGTATCGCGATTATCGATTTGATTTGGGGGCACTTTTCACTTCCTTATTCAGCTATATTCTTTGTAATGTACTACAATTATTAAGGATGCTATGTTTCCGTCCAATTCAATTTTTATTTGTAAATGGTATTTATTCTATGGTATTTAATAAAATCTGGAACCTTGCAGTTAAAATTTGCGCCAATATTCCCCGTATATTATGACCCCTTATATTATTTTAGTATTAACAAATTACCATATTTAAAATATTGCATTAAACTTTACAATTGATTTCTACATACATTCGAGTAAATTAAACTTTCTTATTCAATATCATAAAATAGATCATTGAGGCTCAGGAACAACATAAAATAAGTGTCATGCTTCATCGCATACACCTTAAAAACTCTATCGCTTCATAAATATATTCTTAAATTGTAAATCGCAGTGCGAATTTCTTTAGATATTTTTGACGATTTTTACTATTTATATTCTTTCAAGAAATTTTCACAATTGAGGAAAGCACCCAAATCAAAATCCTTGTCTTCATTACCAACATCATTAAATAATAAATTATTTTCACTAACAATTCTGTTCACTTATTACAGCTCCACGTTATACCAAGATATCTGATTTTCATTTAATAATGAATCGTTTCGTATAGAGATTAAATGTACAGAAACTTCAAGCCAGTGACAATTTTTTGAAATGGTCTTGTTCGCAAATTTGTTTTGATAAGTCCTAACAGTGAAAAAATCCTAAATTTAATTATGTTTATATTGAGTTAAAATGTTTCCCAACATTTGAAAAATTGCATGGTTGTCTTTTGGGAGAATTCAACTAATATACTATGGATCTACCTATGTACAATATGCAAAAGTTTTCACAAGTAATCTGGATAAAAGCTTCTATATTATTGATACGGATGTAGAGTTTCAAATAATAAGTTACAGCAGTTGCAAAGTTCGCGATCTTCTTTTCTCCTACCTTCCCGCTGTTGCTCCTGATATATCCTCTTTTGTTTCTCATCTGTTCTGTTAGTATATTTTCCTTCGACTGGAACACTTTGATTAAAAACCGACCTCAAAATTCTTCCAGGTTCAGGTTGGCCGTTGTGACAGTTCCCCCAGCACACACCGACCTATATGCAAATTTTTCAGTTACACTATTATTATTAATCAATAATTTCAACAAAAACAATAATAATTATTATTACTATTTTTATAACGGAAGTAAATCGGCGTTGGCTGGACATTTATTCATAAGAGACATTTATTAGATAGAAAAAGAATTTTTTAAATCTATTGTGCTCAATGGAAGAAATTTTATTTGCACCCCGCTTTACCCTGTTCCTTCTCTCCCCGACCGCCCTCCTTGCCGCGCACAGCTCACCCCGCCCACTCCTTATTTGTCCCTCTCTACCGAAACTAATTCTCAATTGTGGCTGAGTTCTTGGAAATGAACTGAGCCACCGGAATGATTCAAAATGCATTTAGTAGAAAATTGTATAGTTTAAAAACATCCGATCCCCTTTGATGAACTTTCTCACCGTTTCCGAGATAGGAAGATGTTGAGAGTTTTTTTTAAATATTTTGAATACCGTATCTTTTCTGTTATTTGCTTGGTAAAATGAACAAAATTTCATTATGATAGGAATAACTGTAGGTTTGTTTAGAAAGCAAACAAATAAACCTAAATTATTCTTTTCATAATAGGAAATTATTATCTGAATTATTCTGAAAACTTTACCTGACAAAATACCCTACCTTTGAAATGAAATTCTCACGGAAATTAGTTAAACCATTTCAATGATTAGCTCATTCAGATAGAGAAACGTCATAAAAACAATTTAATGGAGTGTCATGTGTACATCCTTATGAGAAAATGGTGTAAAAAATGGCGTATAAATATCCAGAAGAGTGAATAAAAATACAGTTGTGGTTAAAACGCAGAAAGACTATTCAATTTTATTAACACATTTAGATAAGCTGGTAGACTGGTATGTATAATTTTTCACTGTCTTGTTTTACACGGGTAGGTTTGCGTTTAGTTTTTCTCTGAACCTAGGTCAGACTAACACCGCGCGTATGGAAATGAAGCACGTAACATTACCTGCCTTAACATTCGAGTATATCGCAATGCAAAGCAGTCGCCTTCCTTCGCGAGAGACCAGCCGTGCTGCTCCGGGAGCGTGTGATATCGAGTGCGGAACGTGTCGTCACGCGCGGGCTGCACTATCGCTGCAGCAGAGAAAAATGCGTTGCTCGATAAGCGCCCTGGAGAGGGCCATACGCCCCCCCTCCTTCCGCCCCACCACACTCGAACCGCAAGCACCGCCCGCACAGCTCAGCCTCCTCTCTTGGTCACCCCTTCGAATCTTTCCCTTCTCCTCCGGTTTCACCACACTTGCTCCGCTTTCTTAGCTCTGTCCTCTCTTAGTTCTCTCTTCTCTCGTGGTCCCATCTTCCTCTTCCCTCCCTCTGTACCATCACACAGACCAGCTCCGTTCCTCTTTTGGTCCCCTCCCAACCTCCACCCCCCATTCCCACACTTTCTTCGCTTCTTCAGCTCCATTCCTTCTTCATGACACCCTGTTCCGATCTTCACATCGGCTGAGGTGTCTTAGGGCACATACAGATGTCACTGCACCTTCTCTGACTGGGAGATACTAAGATTTGAGTTCTGACGGTGGCAAGATTTTCGGCACTGGCTACCTAGCTAGGTATAAGGACAAGGAATTCAGAGTCTGGAGAATGCAGAATTCGTTGTCTGTAGAAGAATTCTAGCGGCCGGCTTCTCAGATAGATAGATAGATAGATTATTTCTGCAGCTAGGTGTATACAACCTGGTAGCAGAACACTACAATTAACATATTACAATTAGGAATATTGATACAATGTAATTTTAAATCATCTTAATACAATAATAATAATAATAATAATAATAATAATAATAATATGATAATAAAGACAATAATATTAACCGCATTAACTCTGCATTTTATGACTGTCCTGCATAGATATTTTAACTAATAAGTACACTTTTTAAATACACTGCACTCCACTTCAATTCACTTCACTTCACTACACTTGCACTTCACTTCTCTTTCTACTTCTCTATTGCACTACACTTTACAACACGTCACGATATTCTAAGTCAACTACTACTTTAAATATAATTATATCATTAATATAGCAATGCATTTAATAGTAATGCAAAACTAAAAATAACAATAATAATAAAATAATAACTATTTTAATAAGCCTAACTTACTAATTAATACATTTTACAAATGTCCTTAGTTAATATACTTTTAATTCTTTGTACACCCAGAGGAAAGTGTTCCATGGCTGTCGCAGGCAACTTATTCCAGTATCGGTAGTTTTCCTTGGTTTATCCTATCAACACCAGGAGAATGCCGGAGCAGTAGAGTTACAAAAGGGTCACAGACCGCGCACAATCACTTTTGACAAAATGTCACACAGTACATTCATCACAAAACTTTGGCGCTGCCTTCCACAAGACGTAACCGAAATGACGTAACATCTTTCCTCACAAACCGCACATTCGTGGTAAATGTGGGCAAAGCGAGATCCTCAAACCGGAGGATTGCGGCCGGAGTCCCTCAGGGCTCCGTCCTCTCTCCGCTACTGTTCTCGTTGTATGTCAATGACATCAACGAATACGGCTCTTCCTTTATGCTGAAGGCATAGCCGTTTTAGCAAGAGGAATAAATCTAGACCACAAACCCAAAATACTTCAAAAACAGATGAACCTGATGCTGAAGTGGGCGGAACAAAGCTACTTACTTTTTCAGCTGATATGTCACAGGCCATCTGTTACACCCGCCGCAAACACAAATACATTAAACGTTTTACACCACCAAAACAAATTACACTTGGCACACAAAAACTATGGGCTCCTAAGGCAACCTACTTAGGCGTCACTTTTGATCGGAGGATGCGCTGGCATTTACATGTCAGGAGAATTCGATAAAAATTACAGCAGAGTTCGACTCTTACAACCTCTTT
Organism: Gryllus bimaculatus; assembly: GCA_017312745.1. Lineage (NCBI taxonomy): Eukaryota > Metazoa > Arthropoda > Insecta > Orthoptera > Gryllidae > Gryllus > Gryllus bimaculatus. Next base: position 3,003,306 of record BOPP01000148.1, on the reverse strand, counting down.
TGAGGGGCCCTACACTCCCTTTGGAACTTCGCTTGGCACTCTATAAAACGTGTTGCCGGCCTATGGCCACCTACGCTGCTGCAACGTAGTGGACCACAACACAGAAGTACAAGGATACACTTGAGCTGGTAGAGAACAAAGTTCTACGGCTCACAGCATGCCCTCCGTTTCGGAAACGGTTTAAAGTACTCAGAAAGGAACTTGATATCGAGTACTTCAGTCAATGCTTGAAACGGCTTTCGTTTAACGAAGCCTATCAAGCCTTCCAAACCAACGAAGCTCCAGCAACGCTAAAATAATTAGCTCGACACGTCCTCACTATAGGGCAAAGAAGACAAGCACTCCCTTCTGATATTCTAAGGGCGTAGTGAAATGCAAAAGCCGATTTGGCTATTGACTAAGGTCCGACACGAACCCACACCAGCCACTTACAGATAGCAGTAAAACGAACGCAGTGTGCGAACTGCAATACACAGCACACTAACCTTTGGCAAAGCCAAAAAAACAATCACTTCTTTGTCCTATCCCCACCGCTTATTTACACGCACACTCACAAGCACTACACTACCAGACGTGTCGGGAGACTGGTCAGGAGATTAGAGCGTGTCCAGGCTTGGACAGTGCCTCACTGGAGGAAAGTACCTGGATGGGTAAAATCCCGCAAGCCAACGTGTAGGCCGGCGCCGGAATGCGACATCCAGCGGGAAATCACCGCTACCTCCCCTGATAAAAAACCTGCCCACGATTATCGTATTAATTACGGCGGCGATGGTGTAACGGTTAGCGTACTGGACTGTTGGCGGGTTGGGCAGTTGGTGGGTTCAAACCCGATCGAAGCCGTGGATTTTTAAGGGCGAAAAAATCCTTCGTACGCCTTTCTTCGGAGGGGAAGTAAAGCCGGCTGTCCCATGTTCGTAGATTTACTTGCATGTAAAAGATCCTCAAGCCTAAATGAGGCCTCTGAGCTAAATTCAAATCGCCTGTTTCTCGCCCAAGAAATACTTCCTTTCTCTCCTAGTTGGTGAAAGGAGCGTAGCGAAATTTACGTGGTCAGACGGATGAGCGGGCCTGATGGCCCGAGTCTCCCACGTAAAATAAGGCATATTCAATTCAATTCAGTTACCACAGAGTTGACGCGCCCGAAAGCACGAAATTATCAATGAATAAATAAAATCCCTTCATTCCCTTACGTCTCACCGTCTTCTTTTTACTCCAACCCGCTAGCCTAGACTAGCTTTCCCTGCTGCGCTGCCTCTCTCTAGACTAGCTTGCCTCGTTTCTTTCGCCTCGCTCCTCACACCTTTCTGTCACGGCCCGCTGGCCCTATTTCGTCTCGCTCACCCTCTTCCACTTGACTAGTCTCTGAGACACGCGACGCGTAGGGTTTCTGGAATGTTCTTGACTTAAAAGTACGCGGTCTGTGCAGAAGTTTCACGCACCTGAAATTTATGATTTATGATTAACTATGATGAACTGATTATATTAGCGACATGAGGTTTATACACACAGTACATAGTAAATGTTGAAATGATGGCTTCCTTATGCAGATTTTATAATTGCTTAATTAATTTAATGATAAAATCATTTGCATCGTATTTTTTTGTTTTACCTTTAACCACTAATACATTTTCTAATATTGAACATATGTCATTTTACATATTTTGTTGATATTTACACATTAGGATTCGATAATGAGAACGAAACAACGACATACGTTTCGATTTCTGTACACGAAAGAGAATCGAAAAAAGTGACAAATAAGTTCAGTTTTAAAGCCTCCGCCCTCGTCATAGCTATTGAAAGTGTTATATAAAGAAGTGCACTGTGCGATAATAATTGCAAAATGATGTATATCTAGAAGCATGATGCTTACAAACCTGAGATTGCAAAAATACAACTTAACTACCCTGTGGTTATTTGAGACGAATTCATATGCTGTAAATAGGACTTACCCTTCCTTCGTAAATGAGTTTTCCGATGTAGTTCGCGACTCGTCCAACCACTACTGCGGCGGCTCGGAAGGGGGGAGGTGAGGGGGGCGAGGCGACAACGCGGAGACGTCCGAGCTCCGCGTAGCGAATTCATTTGCAAGGAAATGGGGCGGCCGCGGTCTCCGGGAAGTCCTCCGAGATCCACACGGAGGACAGGAACTCTGACGTGATGTTTTTCCCAAATTATCAGAAATTTGATTACGAGTTATCATGATCTTGCTTTTCGAAAGAGGAAATAGAGTGCGACTCGAGTAAATTAAGCGACATTATTGCATTGCGCTGCTTTTATGTTCTGCAAGTTTATTTGTGTTCAAACACATTGCATTTTATGAAATCTGAACAAGGAGTATTTATGTGTCAAAATACTTTATTGCCATTATCTGCGTTTTATTTTCATGAAATGTTAATTAAATCACTCAGCAGAGCATTTTATTTTAGTTTATTTGAATTTTCAGTATTAGTCTTATCAATGATCTAATAGAAAAATAGAAAATGTTCCTGGGAAACTGGCAAATGAGACAAAAAACAGTCATCTGGTCATGGCCGAGGTTCAAAAGGGGTGGGGTAAGGGTGACTACAAAACGCGTCTGTTGTGACGCATTCAGATCTGGGAAACTTACTATTTTTCATGAATAGTAGTTTCCTTATTCTCAGTTAATTTCAAGCTTCTTCGCCAAATCACTCTGGACTATTAGAACAATATTCTCAACCATAAAATATTCCTAGATCTTCTGTTTCTTTCTGACTAGTTATTTTTAAAAAAATTCTTTAAAAAACAATATTCTTTCGAGGCATTCTTTAATTCTGCAATATGAAATTAATTAAGTTTCAAATGCTGAATCATCTTATAAAGAATGAACTGATTTATTGTCGTATCAATGCAGAGCCAAATTGGAGAACGAACTGAAACTAAAATGTGAAATTTGAAATAAAGTTACATAATACAGTGTACACAAGATAGTCTGAAAACGAATCGGCCCGAAAGTGAAAATGTCTTCAAAGTAGCCTTAAAATAGTTTAGTTTTTCAACATAACATTTAGCTATACTAATGTATTTCTCCAAGCCATTTTCTAGCCCCATTATCCCGTTCCTATAGTGATACTACGAAAATACTTCAAAATACCTGTTTTAAGCTGTATCAAGATGTCAACAATGACATTTTGATTTGATGAAAAATGCAGATCAACGTGGAGAAATTCGTGTTTTGAGAAGCTATTAAAGGCTTAGTCTAATCAAGAAAATTTGGAGGATACTTTACATGTCCTCACAATTTTTCCAACGCCAATACTATTTTGTTTTTGGGAATATTTCTGATGGAAGACGAATTTTAGTTTTGAAAACTGAACCGTTAGGTCGCTGTTCACGAATTTGTTCAATCATTTTAGTTTGTCAGTTAGAATGACACAGAGTTACCATTCTCAAGATAATCCCTTAGATTAACCCAGCAGCACACGCGCCTAGTACAAGTTACTTGTGTATTCGCGGTGATATCTCAGATGCATCATTAAAATATTAGCTTATTTTGTTTCACAAACTAGATTGTTGGATTCTTCAAATCAAACACATTAAACACGTTTACTAACATCGAAATTTTAAAACTTTATTAAACTACATTGTTTAATAATAATAATA
>BOPP01000148.1:2927630-2987545 GCA_017312745.1 Gryllus bimaculatus | reverse complement strand
ACAGAGAGTGACAGAGAGAGGGGAGAGGTGTGTGGGAGGGGAGAGAGTGGATAGGGGGGAGAGATATTATAGGTCCTGATATATTATCTTCCTTCCACGAGAAAACTATATAATTCTCGTCGATTAGAAACAAAGAATTGTTCTCTTCTTTGATAATCAGAATATTCGTTATTAACTAGTGCTGCTAAAACAGCACGTAATTTTATCGTATTATGGTAATGATTAGGTATTATTATATTTATTATTATTATTACTATTATTATTATTACTATTATTATTATTATCATTTGTGTAATATATCCTCAAAGACGATGTATTACTACATTTAAATAAATTGAACAACCTAGAGGAGTTACAGAATGACACACACTTTTTCATACTAGTTAGTTTCCTAATCTCCTTAGTCTAGGGTAGCTATTCGATTTCACTCCATCCTCTTCCCAGCCGCTAACTAACTTTTTGGCTTTTTTCTCAAATTGTCGGTCCCCTGACAGTAAAATGCAGATATGACTCCAAGAATATTATAAAAGGGTCAAATCTGCCGAATATGCATATTTTTTTGAAAAATACGGATCCGTTTTTGTCAAAATGTTACTGAAAATGCACAATTTTGAGCTCTTTTCACCCAAAACTTGCGAGTTTCCGATAAACATCATAAAAACTTATTTGAAATAGTTGTAATCATAAATGCAATAATGTATAAGAAATGCCTGCAATGTGAGTGTTAATGTCCTGAGAGATGTTTAAAAAAAATGACATTTGTGTAATTTTTGAAAAATGAAAAGAATGAATCAAATGGATTTTATATCATGTTATTCAATATATTTAGCATTATCCACACAAAAAGTTTAAAGAAAACATTTTGAGCAATTTTTAAGAAACTATTGTTTGTACTGGCTCAACAGCGCCTTACGGGGCCAAAGCCTACCAATAGCGCCCCGGTCTTGCGGCTATGGTTAAGGGGTACGTCTGGTTAGCACATAAACATTCCTACAGAATCGGCAGCGTATAAGGTACTCTGAAGGGAGGTGTCATGTGCCGCACAACAATTCAACGAACATGAGACCTGCACAACTATCTTCAACGACATTCGCAATATCTACCAACAACATTTAGTCAAAAACGATGGAACCATTTTTCTGAAATTTTTGAAAATGTCCCTGGGCCTTCATGTGAAGTAAAATCTTATATCGATTTCAAATTCAAGGGGCCGGGACATCAGCCAGATCGATTTGGAAATATAAATTATGGAGGAAATCGGCTGAACGGTTTAGTCGCTAGCGTTGTTCACAGACGGACCGACAGATATTTAAAACAATATCCATCTTGAATATTAAAATCTTAGTTATAAGAAGAAACCGAAAAATTTTGAACTTTTTCAATTTTCGAAAATTTAGAGAGTTAAACGAAATGAGACCTACTCCACTTTTTCAAATGCATTTTGCTCTATCTTAAAAAAATAAATTTAATGAAAAATTTGAAGTCTTTTTGAGAAAACCTTGTAAATGTTTTTATGACTTCATGCATAGTACGTCTAAAAATCGAAATATCCGTTTCCAATTCGACTTCGACCAGATTGATTGGGGATTATAAAAAAATGAAAAAATTGTCTGAACGGGTTAGGTGGTAGCCTTCACCACAGACAAACAAAATGTTTGCCGAAAAACCAATTTTTCGCTACAAAGGACCTCAAAAAACGAATTCCGACTACACAACGTGTAAGATGAAATAAAATGGTACATATTAGAACAAGAGTTATTGGTATCAGGACCTCTTTTCTAACGAAAAATCACCATTTTCCTCTGTAGCATTACATATTCTTCTTCGTACTTAGAAACGCGATAAAATAAATAATCTGATGAACTACGAGCACAATCTTGATTAACGCTAGTCAACTATTAATTGAAATTTGTGTTCACAAGCCACACATTTGTACGCATACACACATAAATATACACATGTACTGCTGTACATGTCTAATTATGTGTTTGTGCGTGCAATTGTGTGACGCGTGAGCACGAGTTTTAATTAATAATTGACTTGTACGCACGCTCTGCAGACTTTCATGTTAAAAAAAAGTATTATGTGAGGCTGCAGACCCAGACTTCCAACCATCTGATGGAACTCGATATAAAAATATATAGTGGAAAATGCATTGATAAAATAAAGGTCTTGGTAAAATAAACATATAGACAATAAGTAAATTTCATCGACCCTTTTCTTTACGAGTGCTGCGTACTCAATGAGTCACCCTTCTCCCTCTCGTGATGAAATCCCATTCTCCACTTTCTCACTCCATTTTCTTTACGTTTTCCACCGGAAACATCCTGCCCGCAGTCCGTAACTTGATTTCTCGCACTGCCGCCCAAACGGAACCCAAAGCACCACTATCTCGCGCCGCTCTACGCGTACATATGGATTTCCTGCCACGTTGACAAGAAAGATTTGCAGCTGTGATTTGCAGTCTCAGATTAAATGCAGATTAAATTTCTTCTTCTTCTTCTTTCGGTTGTTTAACTTTCATTTAGGACAGGGCGTCATAATGCTCACCGTCTTAGGACACAGTTATGAGTGGAACCTGAATTAATATGTAGTAAAAATGTATAAAATACGCCAAATAAGATGCACTTAAATCTCGAAAATATTCACAAAATATGCAATTGTAATGAGCAGTAAAAGAAAAGTATTATTCTGAAAAGCCATGCATTAGTCTTAAAATATATTGAATTATGGTATTATTTCTGAAATATGTTGGAATCATTAACCAAAAATGGTCTGAGAAAAACATTTAATTAAATTAAATTTTACATTAAACAAAATAAAGTTACTGTGCCTTGCTTACCATGTGTGTTACACTACTCAGCCTGACTGACATTCATTTTATCTTCATTCAAGAATAAAAATCTCTGAATTATGTATTATGTTACGTTAATATCAGTAGTAGATCGATCAGACGAAAATATTTTGTTTGTTTTGTTGCATTCACAGATTTATCTAAATAGTTGAGCATTATCTCACTTATGCTAAAACACCAAATGAATTCATTTAATTAACTGTTCATTTTTGTTTTTAATGTATTCCTGGGTTGATAATGTATTTCTTTAATAATTTAGAAGGGTCAATATTATACAAAACGAAGATCTTGCTTGAAAGTATTGTGTTTTGAGAAGGAGTAGCAAGAAGTAAACATGCGCTACATGGTATATTTCCTCTGAAGTGCTTACAGATGCGTGTCTATAATAAATTATAATTCCGGTTTAGTATTGTTAGTGATGCGGTTCTGCGAAATCTGAATTTTGTCTCAGACTAAAGACACTTCTCCCAATATCATAAGGAAACAAATCATTTACCAAATCTTTTAGTTCGTAGGCTCTTCGATTACAGAAGATATTACCAAGAATAATCAACAAATGCCTCCACCTGATTCCTCAAGGCTCTGATCATTGAGGTTGAAATCCTACAATTACCTTCCCATTCATTTTTGAATCGGTAGTTTATTGTCAAAACTGACTTATTAGAGGGTAGGAACTCATTATTTAGACAACTATAGTAGAAGATAGTATGTGAAGAGCGTGATACAAGTTCAATTTTTAGCGCCAATGTTGAAAGTGAGGTAATGCTCAAATATTTAGATAAATCTGTGAATGCAACAAAACAAACAAAATATTTTCTTCTGATCGAATCAGCTACTACTGATATTAATGTAACATAATACATAATTAAGAGATTTTTACTCTTGAATGAAGATAAAATGAATGTCAGCCAGGCTGAGTAGTGTATAACACACATGGTAAGCAAGGCACAGTAACTTTATTTTGCTTGAAGGATTGCACTACTCAGGCTATCGGCATCGGGTAGCAACCTTTCCTTCTCGTAAAATAAAATACCGGCTTTACTACCCAATCATAAATAACTATTATAGCAATTAAAATATCTAAAATTAATACGTTGTAGGAATTATATTCATCGGGTGTCAGCATCAACAGCTCTATACAAGATAACATCATGTAATTCATGTGTGAATCATATGTTCGTGATAACGTGTTGTGGGAATTTGCTTTACACAGTAGCGGTTATAACATATGAAAGCATTAAGCTTACTTAAAGAAGACAATAAAGTTTTAGCTGAACGTTTTACGAGTTGCTACAATTGGGGACTCACCCGGGATATAGAACCAGAATAAGAAAACGGATTAACATTTTGTTTACGAGTATACAAAAAGGAATATCAGTAATAAAAGTGAACGAATCCAGTTTACTTGTGTGAGCGACCCAGGTAACGGGTCTGTCGAAAGACTGACCCGGGGGAAGGAAAGTTGAAATAGAGAACCCTCCCCACCCCCGCTCAGGCACACCAGAACTGCGACTGGGACGAACCGTTCTGAGCGGACAACTTGGTGTCAAAATACGTTTATTATACAATTTCATTATCTTAAAAAAGACAGTTGACACAAAAATTTGTTCATCATATTTGTATTTTATTTGTTAAAATATAGAAAATAATGTGTGTTAAGCCATTGGGCGGTTACATAATACTTCTTTCCGAAAAGTGTGTTCTTTGTTTCCCAAAAATTGTTTAAATCATTAGTTTCTTCAAACTTTTTACGTTTAAGAATGTAAGTATTATTAAGAATCGTTCCTTTTAGTGTTCATTTTAATTACGTAGGTAAGTTGCTCTACTGTGGCCTACAGGAGGACTGCGATAAATAATCTACTTTCGTGGAAGGTTCGTGAGGGGAGGTCGCCATTCTCCACATTAACCGAAAGAAGATGTAATAGATGTAATTTGTGAAACTGAAGATGTCGCTTCAAGAAAACGATTACAACTCTGTATAAATTGAGCTAGAGAGTGCAACGTTAGTTATGTTGAAATAAGAATTACAGAAAAGTAAGTTGCCGTCAAAAAGTAAAAAGCAACTCCTAGAACTTCGGAAGACAGCAAGAATATTACTGCGATATCTCACGAAAGAGGAGAAGAACATTAAGAATTTGAAAAAAATACTAGACAACGAAATACCGAAATTCTAATTACTTGGAGTAATGTTTGTGATTCGTAATAATGAAGATATTTTTCTGGCGATGTGTGATGGAAATAATGTAGGTAAATGGAGTTTGGAATTTGAAGTGTGATGGATCATCAGAGGACCAAACAAATATAAATAAAAATTATGAAAATATGTGCAATGCCAACAATGGGCATCTGCAGAAGACAAATGATAATAACGTAAATAACGAGAGTTTAAGGAAAGTGGAGTAGAAAAAAATAGACGAGTGAAATAGTGTGTTGTTTTAGAAATAAACTCATAATGAACACGTGAAGAATTTCCGTTAAATTATTAAAATGATAAAAGTGTCAGGGAGTCAAGAGTAAACAGTATCGTGCGCCGAGGGGTGAGTAGCCAATCAGAAAAAAGAGGCACGAGAGGTATGAGGAAATCGGCGCAGAAGTACGAAAAAGAAACGAAATGGCAGTGGCGTTGTTATCTGTTTATGAACTGCCTGGACAGAAGCTACCTAGCCGCGGTGGAGATCGTGTGTATGGACCGATACGTGGTGCAGAATCGCTCGAACTGTGGTGGCGGCGAGATGTGCCCAAACGTGTGAAAGCAGAATTTTTCTAACTTTTAAGGCCATAGGATTGGAAATACAGGAAATGGATAAGATCAATTTTTCGGTGGAATATACTGCTAATGACCAGGGAGTACGACCAAAGAAAACCGACCTCAAAGAGAGCAGAGGATCAAGAAAACCTGGGAAGTCATAAAAAGCAAGTATTAACATCAATATTAGTAGGAAGATCAAGTTTTGTCTAGGGATTAAGTGATTCAAAATAGTATGATAAGGTAAAAATAGACATGCACGAACGGAGAAATTAAAAGGAGTATGTGACTCTTTTCAAATAATGATATAAATGAGAAATATAATTGATGTTTTTGTGTGTTTTTATCGTTTCTTGTGCTGTGATCACAAACATGTTATATGAACTATTTGTGTTTTGAAGCTAAAAAGCTAAATTACGTTTTGTTGTTTTTCATGATGGATCTTTTAATTCCATAATAATAGTTAGAATTCCTATAATCAAAGTAATTAATTTAATATGTAAAAAACAATGTTGTTTGTTTGTTGATTGGTTCGTACTTAATGCGCTGCCGTACCGTTCATCCGATTGCCATAAAACTTAGTCAACTTATTGCTTACACTTGTGGCAAGAATATAGGCATAATACAATGGAAAGGTGCATATTCCTGCGCATAAAGACGCGCGTTGATGGTTTGATGTGACTCAGACACCTCCTGAATAGGTGCTCTACGCAACCCGCCGCACCCTGAAGTAAGATTATTCGTACAAAATTACTCGAAAACCAATCATATTTAGAAAAATTGAATATGCCCTTATTTTAAGATGTCTTTCAAATCATATTTTATTACCAAAAAATCTCTCTTTAATATTATAGTTGTAGGAAGATTCTCCAAAAATTGTACTTTTTCCATTCTCGAAATTTCATTCCATTTTTTAGAAAATTTTGAAAATATTTTTGAGACTCATGTAAAGTACTCTCAGTATCAAAATATACGGTTGAAACTCTCAAAGCTTTAAGTTTGTTCAGATCGATCGGGGAATATCAATTTTGGAGAAAATCGGCTGAACGTTTTAGCCGCTAGCGTTGACCACAGACGGTCAGACGGACAGACGTTTTGCCGTCAATCTATTTTTCGGTATCAAGGACCAATAAAACGTAGATTCTGGTTACACCACATTAATTTACTATATACAGCAACAGCATTTATTCACTTTTTCGTTAGCAAGGCCCTGCAATAAGAGTTTTTGTGCTGCAAATTCGCCGTTTACCGGCGCCCGATTATATAACTTTCTCTTCTTACAAAGTAAGTGCGAGAAAGTAAAAATGTGTTGTTAGGATCACTAATTCTGCTTCTATCATTCTTTTATCTACATCATTAAGTGTAGGTCATTGTATTTTTACTGGCAATTCCTCTCATGAAATTAACCCCGATAGTTCGAAGATCATTGTGCTTTGGAAACATCTACTTGGTACCATTACTGAACCTCTGTGCTGTTTCTCAAATGGCGATTCTGCGGTTGCTTCAGAGTACGCGCGACGCTCTCTAACATCACTGTGCCTTGTTTACTCATGAATGGAGGACCCGTCGTTTCCCAGTCGTTGCGTCACTTTTAATACGTACACCCTACAGCGCCACGAGGGCACCCAACAAGACGAACTGTTTCAGGTACACTACGTGATCAAAAGTATCCCGACACATGGCTGAAAATGACTTACCAGTTCGTGGCGCCACCCTCCATCGGTAATGCTGGAATTCAATATGGTGTTGACCCACTCTTAGTCTTGATGACAGATTCCACTCTCGCAGGCATACTTTGAGTCAGGTGCTGGAAGGTTTCTTGGGGAATGGCAGCCCGTTCTTCACGGAGTGCTGCACTGAGGACACGTATCGATGTAGGTCGGTGAGGCCTGGCACGAGGTTGGAGTTCCAAAACATCCCAAAGGTGTTCGATAGGATTCAAGTCAGGACTCTGTGCAGCCCAGTACATTACAGGGATGTTATTGTCGTGTAACCACTCCGCCACAGGCCTTGCAGTATGAACAGGTGCTCATTCGTCTTAAAAGATGCAGTCGTCATCCCGAATTGTTCTTCAACAGAAGGAAGCAAGAAGTAATATAAAACACCAACGTAGACCTGTGCCGTGATAGTGCAACACAAAACAAGGAGTGCAAGCCTCCTCCATGAAAAACACGACCACCCCATAACCCATTTCGGATGGGTCCGGACACTTTTGATCACATAGTGTATTATGATACCAAAGCGCCTCGTCATCAAAATCAATCTGGGCTGCGTCAAACACTCATAAATTGACCTCTCTTTCCATTTTGACGCCACAGAATTCTAAGTCTGTGGAGCTGCTCTGTACCATATTAACAGAAAATTGCGTGTAATTCTTCTGGATGCAGAGACACATCGGTGTGGAAGTTTAAATTAAATCAGATGAGATAAATATTTGTACTTTTAGACATTATTGTCACGACAAACAATGACGTGTTTGTATTTCTTGGTAATGCATTTATTTTCACTATTTTACTCATGAAATTAACATCAAAGCTTTAACAACAATACATCCGGTACGTTCTAACCAACGCGATGTATCTAAAAAAGTCTCACGAAATTATTTCTATTATTCTTACTACTTCTCTCTACTAACAAAACATAAGTTGCGATAAATCAGTCATAAGAGACAGCGCATATTGAAAAACTTAGTTTCATTATTACAACTAATATTTCGCGTATTCTGAAACCTTTGGATTTAATATCATTGTGAAAAAGCTGTATTAAATAGCAATCGTGTATTGGAAGTGTTCAATATACTCGTGATATACATATATGATAACTCTTAACACTTACTTTTTAAATCAAGTTGAATCTCAAACTTTGAATCAAATTCATTAAATATATTCAAGTGATATCTAGAGCCAATGAAAATATTTTATTTACAGATTCTCTGATAAGTCTCCAGGATTCCAAAAAAACCTTAGAAAATTCCCCATTTAAAAATTTTGTAGTTAATAGCCTTTAATATGGTGTCAAGTCCTATATTTTGAATTGATCACTAATGTGTAATTATTATTACGTAAATATTTGTTGATTGTCGTTCTCTTATTCTGTCAAACCTTTTGCTGAGGGGCGGATCCAAATAGGCGGCTGGAGGCTAGGCGGCGGGTGGACCTTGAATTTGTTGAAAGCGGACAATAAAATGTATTATGTAAAATTTATTAAAATTATTGCATATCATAAACGGAGATGATTTACAATTTGGGGGGGGGGTTCCTGTCTACCATATACGGCAGTTAGGTGACCCATAGTGGGTTTTCTTGGGATGATGAATTATTCAGGGTGATTTCCCGTTGCCTTCCCCGAAATGATGATGATAATAGGGGGTGAAAGGACGAACACAGCACAACCATGCCCGAGGCGCGACTCGAACCCGCGATCCACGGCACTACTGCCTTAGCGATCTCGGCCACCGGATCGACTTTACAATAATAGCAAACAAATTAATTCCATACAAAAGCATTGGTTGGTCTCCGCGCCTTGTTTTAACTGATATTCTCGTATAACATTGTTTCTTTTGCGGTCTGCAGTTCTGGCGCTAATTCTGCCTTGCTTTGCAGGTGTCTGGTGAAAGGCGTCCGAGGACGCGCAGTTGGTGGCCCGCCTCGCCCGCCCCCTCTGCTCGCTGCCGTGACCCGTCGCCCGTCAACCGTCCCTCGACGGCTGTCGCTCCTCGCACGTCGCTTGTCGCTGCGGGCGGTGCACGTGACCAACACCTCGGTCGACCACGCACTGCCTTGCACGCAGCGCCCCTCTGAGGAAATCAGGTGGAATTCGAGCATCGCCCAAGTATGCATTTGTTTAACTAGACAGCAGCCAGGTCGCGATTACAACCATGTCATGGAGTAGTACACCAACATTTGAAACTACACTGACATCAAGAATTGCTCTGCTTGGTGATAACCACGCGAATATAATGAACAGAGAATTAAATAACACGATGATACTCAATTTGTTTTTATTAAAGATAATTTATTATAATCTGAAGAAAATATTAAAACTGATAACACAACTTTCTATAACATAAATCATCGTTCGAAATATAGCCAATGAAAATGTGAATGCTTAAGTTAATTTATGGAGAGATATTTTAAAATTCCTACGTTTCTCTGTTTCGGGTTCCTACAGAATAGTAAAGTACATTTATTGCGTGAAATACAATGTAGTTTATTGATTTGCAATCGATTTAGAAGAAAAGTTTATTGAAACACTTTGTGTAAATTGATTCATCAAAATTAAATATTAAGAAAATGTTATGGGAGCGAAACTTTATCAGAGAGACTTCATGTAGTGGAGATAATTTTTATGAGACAAATAAACACTTCACGGGCAAATTGTGTGTATAAGATGCAGGAAGAATGGATAAGTCTTACAAAAAATGAAATCTAGGAAAATCTTTAGAAACAACTGAAAAAAATGTCAAACTCGTTAACTGTCTTGGGAAAAACTGAAAAAGTCTTTCATTATCCGTTAAACAGCGTTCAAATCCAGCGTTATTTTATAAAATACTGACGAAAGAGAACGTATATACCCCGAAGACGGTCATCGATTCCACTTTGCCTCATTTCATATCTGGAAGATGTTTGCTATGCCGGTGGTTTTGTCATTATTATCCAGTGTTTAAGCTTTGCTTTACATCGATATCAAATACGTTCTCTTAATGTAAAAACACTTGCAAGTATTGGTCGACATGCGAGATATTCACAAGTATCCCATTACCATATATTCATACAAAATCAGGATTAGGAAGACCAAGAAAGATAATTTTTGTGATTACGAATTTTATGAATGTGCTATCCTCAATGAATGCTTAACGCTTTGCTCTATCTCGCTTTGTGGGATCAACATTTTAAAACCAAACCTTCAACGTAATCGTTCATGTAAATAAAGTCACAATAGTACAAAATGATATCTTGAAATGCATCTCATAAATCGAAGAATTTCCTTATCGTGTATAATATAAAATTTTTCCAGAGTGAAGAATTCGCCCTGCATTGCACAAGAAAGACAATATTTTATTCTTTACTGTTTATTATTACGTATTGAATACAGAATTCTAGCTCTCAATACAGAATTACTCCTTTAAAATATTTTTGATACGAAACTTCGTAGTAGGCCATGTATTACATTGTTTGCAACATACACGAAAAAATATAACTCAATATAAAATATGGAGCAAAGAAATAGCTACAACTACAAAAATATAGAAATACAAATAAGCTATTAACTATGATTGGAAATTATTTCATCGATTTTTAGAATAAAAAGATCAAACTTCATAGGAATAATAGGTCAGAATTCACCTTCGAAAATCTATATTTAAAACAATAAGATTTTTTGTGTATAAATAAATTGGAGCTTTCTACTTAACCAAACTTAATGATTTTTGCTTTACATGAAATGTGATGGGGGCCCTAGGTGCCTTATCGCTTTCTATTATTGGCCGGTTTTATAGTAAAAACGTTAAAACTTTAATACAACCGTTAAGTTAATAGAGGGAACGCTTATCTGCCCTCAGTTGTTCATTACGTCGCTCGGTTGTGTCAAGGCGTTCTTCTTCAAGATGTTATTCTTGGTCTCGCGAGAGCAAGCGTGTGTGACTGTCGGGTCATAGTAAAGCAAAGTCAGCGTGTGTTTCAGATTCCACTATTTTAAATGCAAATATTAGTGATGTCGCACCACAATAACCAGCAATCATTTGAAACATGTGCCCCATAACAAAATATGTTATAATTGTATGCAATACATTACGTTTTTAAATTAAGATGGGCAGCAGGATTTCCTGATATATTCCACTATAACATGTTCAAATTTCGTATATACAAATATCATTTTACGTGTGCATATGGGAAGCTTAAATCTCAGGGCAAATGCCACATTTATAAGTGCATATAATTCCGTTTTATGCAGTTCACATAATATGTTCATCGGTCAAAAGCAATCGTTTTTAACCCTTCTACATACACTAATAATTTCTTATATTTATTCTGCATATTACAATTGCCTGTACATTACAATTGTGAGAATTACATTTATATTTACATCATCTTGAAGATATGTATTAATATGAATCAGAAGAGAAATCAATATTGTTTATATATGAAAAAAAAACTCTAGAAAACAGCGCCTTAATGTTTACGTTTAGAGGTTGGAGTATCCATTTTTCAAACTGTGAATTTAGAAATTAACAAAAGAGCAAGAATTTTATTCTGGATATGAATTTTAAACGCAAGTAGGAACAAATCGAAGAATTGAGAAATATAAAAAATATTCTGGTGTCATACAGTAATTTCAATTTAATGAACAAGACCTTCAAAGTAGCAACAAACAAGTAGCAAAAATGTACACGCTGCAAGACAAATATTATGCGTTCATGAAATACTGCGCAAGACTATTCAAACGTCACTTTCCATATAAATAATTGATTTAAATTTACTTCATATGAATTAAGATTAATAAATGTATAAACTTTTTCGTAATTAATACGAGTATTTTGATATTTAAAATGGTTCGAAAAACATAGCTATTTTTTTTAACTCTGATGAATAAATGAAAATTTTGTTGACAACTGCTTAGCATATATGTTTGCTAACCACACCACATTATGTCAGCAATGATTCTATAACACAAAAAGAAGAAGAAATGCGGATCTAAAAGGGAGAATTCTATTGCGAACTTATTTGCACTGAACTTAAACTTACGCTTGCAAACCATTAATCATTATGTCAGAAGTTATTCTGTAATACAAATAAGCAGAAAAAGAAGAAAATACAAATCTCGAAGGAAAAATTTCATTGCTAACTCTCTTGCAGTAAGACTAGGAGAATGCAAATGCCTCTTGAAAATGGACTCCGCTTTCGTCGCAGCTTCATCGACTACGACTTTAGTAGGTTATGGAAAAATGTTTTTAGGTGTTTAGAGCAGATTTATCATACACGATGATAATATAATGGAAACTATCGAGGTTTGTATCTAAGAACGAACAATTTCCAGGAAGTTAAAAAATTGGATTGGAGGAACGTATCTCGTTAAAAATGTCCATCCACATATCCACTAATCTACATAATCATCCACATATATTGTTATCAAAAGTACGTATGCATTAAAGTGTGGATGAATCTAACTTGTTTATAATTGCTCTAATCATTAATATTTTTACATAAATATATTTTCAACATTTTCATAGTAGTTGCATGGATGATAGGGACAAAACTACGTTGTCAAAAATACGTTGTCACGACTTGTCATCGACGTTATTAAAGCTCTCAAATGTTTCAAACGCAATGTAGTTAGAAATATTTTTCAAAAATTGTACAAAATTTGACTGTACACAAAGAAAATATGCTTTAAAACAAAGTTATGAGCGAAAAAAATCTTAATACACTTGGCAAAGTAAAATTTGTAAGCATATGTCTAGTCATGAATAGAAGGTCAATTGGAGGATGCAGTTTTAAAGTAATAATTGAAGATTTCCAATAGAAACATAATAACCCATAAATTAAAAAACAACGTTTAACAAAAAAAGCCAGGTGTTCAACTAAGCAAGACATTATTTTAATAAAACGCTCTTAACCAATTTAAATTTTAATGAAAAGGTACATATTACGTATCAATGGAATTTCTAAAATGTTCTCCAAAGAAAATTCGAAAAAGTTCATACTTCTGAGAATATTCCAGAGAGACCAAGTTCAAGACTATGTTAAAAAACCTGCTAGGATATTAGGGATTGGGATTGATGCGGGCAGTCACTGAAACTAATCTAAGTAGTTGTCAAATTGCCAAAGTAACGCCTAGTGTAATGAAGCCTTTGCTGCTTTAGATGCTTCCTAAGATTATTCATCTTTATGTGGTAGGAATTTTACATATAAACAAGTACGAATACAGGTTAGATTGACTCGATAATCTAATACGAAATATTGATTTAGAAGACGTTTGTGCACAAGAGCAGAAACGATTTTTGATAGAAGAAATTATCTAAAATTGTTGTTTTCTGGATGTAGATATATTACTTGTACACTCTATTTTACTTCTTCCCCATGCGTCATATACAGGTCTTACAGTCTTTGTAATGTAAATAAATTGACTGTCATCAGTTTCTTTTAATGCAAAAGATATTTATTTTGAGAAGAATACATGTAAAATATTAATGATTGCAAGAATCCGGTTTTGTAATGAAATATTAAAGTAATCTAGACTTTACATTAACACGAATCGAGTTAATGTGGAATAGGATGACAATGAATATGATGAATACGAGGAAGAGAAGAAAGAAGAAAGATTGCTTATTTTGTTTTTTTTTCTTTGATCGCATATGTAGTAGAAAAGCGATGAAATCATGCAATAAGAATGCAAGTATTCACTAACTGGGATCATCTCTTTCGTACATCCAATGGATCCTGAGAATTTATCCCTTACGAAGTATATTGCTAGAGACCCGAAGGAATATTAATAGAAAAAATGTTATGTCACTAAACGTCGTCTCATTAGACGAGAAACATTAACAACGGACCCATTTTCCAATGATTCATTTTCCCTTCATTTTGTCCATTAGGCTCCAAAATGAACTCTTAGTTTATTTTTTAATATAATATTATCAGATATTTCTGTAACTGTAAATTGTTCAGAAAGGCATAATATAACTATTTTGTGTTCCCCATAGGCGTCCAATTTCGACAAAACTTCATCACAAACCAAAAGATCTAGTGCCGGCCTTAAGAAATGCCTCCTCTAGCCAATATTCATGAAGTATTTTGACATCCTTGAAGGGATGCAAGTTACATTCCTTAGACAGTAATCTACAAAATGAAAACCTTTTGTTACTTTCGGGGAGAAGGCTGACGGTTTAGAGCATTGGTGGCCACTGAGCAATTGAAGTCACTGCTTTCATTCGCACGAGTCTAGAAGATTGTGAATTATTAAACACTCAGAGATAATTACGTACATTACCAGGTCTACACGAAGTTACGTGCGGTTCATGGCCTGACGGAACGAAATGTGAAATGTTCGTACCGTTTCCGCTAGTTCGTATGTCTAGAACTAGTCATCGCCGCCTAGAAACATGAGTATGAGTCGTCACTTGCAGAAGAGCTCGAAGTAGTCGGCGCGTAGTATATATCGCTGTGGTTAATTTTCGTCGGTGTAAACAGGTTTAATTAACCTCGGTGTATTCAGGCGTTTGCAGAAAAGCATTGCGGTCCGTGTCCTGCCTTATGAGTAGAGTTCATTTTGAATAATATTCCTAATTTTTTATTAAATATTTATAAGTATTATAGAAAAGGCAACACAACTCTGCCCAAGGGCTCGTCGACGATGTTAATTGGCTTGCCTTGTTTCTTTCATTCATTCAATTGAAATTGGCTCACTCTAATTATTGTTTAATCTTCTCTACCGAGCAGTACCTTTGACAAACCGTCCGGATATCCAGTGTCTTATGCTGGACATCTGTCATCCTGTGTTTCCGCATTCTCGATGTTCTCGGTCAAGTCTTCACTTGTTAGTATTGGTCGCCCTGCAACAGATGCTTCCATAATGTCCATGCATTTTCTTCATGATTTCACAAATTATATTAAATAAATTTATTTATTTATTTATGTCACAAGGTACGAAGGGTAGGTAATGCTATTTCGTAAGAAACAAAAGGTAACCGAAAATTTAAAACACTGAGGTGTATGGGTGTTCTATTGAATTGCTCTAGGCAAACCCACTTTATGACATTCAGTATGACATTGAAGAGAAATGTGTACAAACGCAATCCTGATAGACATCGATCGGGTTCTTGGTAGTGTTTTGTATTATTTCTTTACATTATTTGAATGATTAGACGCAGTTATTGCAGATCACACAACACGACTTAAGAGCGTGTCCCATACAGCCTGCACATTTAGTATTGGGGACACGTAACGTCTGTGTGAGACTTAGGTCTAAGACTTTCTATTGCGGACTGTACGTCCAACGATGCGACTGGCCATGACAGACAGCTCGGCTTCCACGATAACTTTTGAGAACGCCCCGGTGAGGAGACAAGTGTTGCCCTATAGCATAACTGGTTTGGACGTACACAAAGGGCAGAACAACTGGCCGCAGGATTTCCTAAACGTACCATTGTGTGGTCATCTCTCTGCTTTAGAGCAACCATACCAACTTCAGTGCAAACAGCAGCCTCAGAGGATACTTCAGTGAAAGTAGATCAGATGTCTTCTTCCCATAATTTCTTAACCTTGATTAAGTTGCCACTTGTACTAATGGTCTTGTGCTAAGCGGTCAGCTGTACTAATATTTCTCCACAACAAATAATGACCACTTAAAATACGTTTTGTTGTAAACTGCGACACTGTTTTCGAATTTTTGTAATTTTTGCATTTCGGCGTGGATGTACGAGGCATCGACACATACATACTTGACATTTTTCGGGGCATATCTATCGAAGTTTTTTAGTTGTTTCCGGCCGACTTTTTGGGTTTTTAGAGCATTTTAAGGGGGGCATTGAGTCTAATTTGGGTACATTTCAATAGTGCATTTGAAAGTTTGACATTTTTGCCTCAAATTTAGCTGATATACTGTAGGCACACAATGCATAATTTCCGATGTTTTTTATTTTTAGAAAATTTAAGAATATTTCGCAAATTGTAACAAGTCCGATAGTTGTGGAACAAGTCCGACAAGTTGTGGAACTGAAATTCACTCATTGATTCTATTAAAGCAAATTATAAATTTTTGGATATCATTTCAAATAACACTGTTTCAAAAATAAAATTTTGTTAATGAAAAATATATAGTACGAAGGGAAACAAAAGAAACAGGATTGTCGTTATAAAAATATTTATAACCTTTTTTTACAAAATGACTTCAGTCACTTTCAAAGTCTTCGCCATTAGATGCAATGAACTTGTCAAATCTTTTTTCCCATTATTTGAAGCATCTCTGGAACTCTTCAACTTTGATATCGTCAAGTGCCCTTTTCGAAGCTGTTTTATTATCTATACTTAATCAAAACGCTTCCCTTTTAGCTTTTTTTCATTCTTGGGAACACAAAAAAGTCACCCGAGGCTATGTCTAGGGAATACGGCGGGAAGGGAACGACAGACCACCCGTTTTTCAAGTCCTGTCTCTAATGCAATCGAATGTGTTTTTGACGCTCTGTGAGAAGGCGAAAAACAAATTTAGCGGCATCACGTTTCATTTGCAAATCCTCAGTCACAATCCGCTGGCGTGAGCTCCAAATCACTTCTGTTTCTTCTGAAATTTTCTCTACAGTAAAACTACAATCCCCTTTGATTTTTTTGGCGGATTTTCTCCATGTTTTCATCGTTTCGAAATGTTGAACATGGGCGTCCAGAACGAGCAACATAAGTAAAATTTTTAATACAAGTACATTAATTTTTTCAGAGTGCAACTAATTTTTGACGATGGGTATACCTTTTAAATTGATTTATAATCCTTGTATCATTATCAAATGCATATCAATATTTTTATAATACCTCGAAATGGGTTGAACTATCTTAAAGCTTTCAAAGCAGCCGAAAGTGTGGGCGAGGTGACAATGGGAAGCGAATTTATCATGCCAAAAGTGTGGTCGAGATTTTGAATGCAATGGAATCATTCATGAGTTTCATATGTTATTAATATTCGACAGTGTAGTACGCTTAGCTTTGTGTACGGTAGTAGGCTGTAGGTTTGTGAACGTCGACACTTGAAGATATTAAAAGTATTAGTATTCCTGCTTTCTTTCTGCAGTTTCCCTTTTGGATAAAATTCGGAGCGCTGCATGATGCATCAGGGAAAAGTGAAGAGTGTGATTTTAAATTGAGGTGAAGGGGTGGTTCAAAATATCTTATTAAAAAAGACATCAGACACCGATATGAAAAATGATGCTTGAAATGTGTATATGAAAGATCAACATTATCTTTACTAAGGTTTTATTTTTTTTCTACTAGATTTGTATTACTTGCACTTTACTGTTTCTGCTATGTACGATGTATGTGATGCACTAGTTCTATTTTCTAAGTTTTCATAAAAGGTCTAGAAATGTATCAGACTCAGACAATTTTTTTGGGGGGGGGACGGAGACTTCGGAAGAAGGATACTTCAGCCTCCAAGATCCTCCTCTTCCTCTCCCTTTTCTACATCAATACGTTCTTATCAAGAACTTCTACTCTAAAATTAATTGACGTTCGTAACTTCTTCGGCGTGTTCTTTCACAGCCAATTTTCATCTTAATGGCTTTTTCGGAATTGTCATGGTTAAGTGAAAGAACACTCACTAGAATAACTTATTGAAATAAAATATTTAGACATAATGATGACCAGTGATGGTAGAGCTCTAAGAGAAGCAAAATAAAAAAGTATGAAAGCAAATAGAACTGTAGGCTGTTTCAACCACACAATATGGTGTAACCCATATCTTAAAAAAGGAGCTAGGATCAGAATGTATAAATCAACAATTAGAACTATACTGTCATATGCAGCCGAAACCAGAGAAGATTCCAAGAAAATATATGAAATGTTGGGAGTATCACAGACTTGAGTTTTAAGAAAAATTGTAAATAAAACGCTAAGGGATAAAGAACGTAATATGAAAAACCTGCCAAAAATACATCATATCAGACTGGATTCGTGAAAGGAGAAGATAATGAATGGAATGACCACATAGACAGAATGGAGGAAGATAGACTAGTGAAGATGGCAAGAGACAGAAGACTTGAAGGAAGGAGAAAAGTGGGTCGTCCAAGAATACGATGAAAAGAAACTTTGTGAATTTATGTTAGTCTGAACAACGTAGAATGTGAACTCATGAAAGTGGTTACATAGAATGTCAATTGTTTTAAAATAAATGTCCTTTGTTTAAAAATACAGGTTACAGCCTAAAATAAAAGAAAGAAGTTCTTCGTCAACTTATAGTAATAATAGAATATTCGTGAACTGTAGTCTATTTCGACTTAACAATGTTTATTCATTCACTTCCTTGACGTGATTCATTGGTATTCATGCGCGTGTTTAGAAAATGGCCGTTTAATTTCAACGTATTAATTCACGAAAGTTAATACTTCAAATAACATCGATTCTTGTTTGATCTGGTTTGAACTCTTAAAATGAATTCCAATGGTTCCTCTCTTTTGATCTGATCTCCTTTGATCTGATGTAATTCCTTAATTGATATTTGACCTCAAACCCGAGTGGAGAGAATTTGTCGAAAGTAATGTAACTAACTATATTACTTAACATACTGTATGCGTCCATACAGTATGTAATAACGTACACGTTATTCACGGCACAGTCGCTAAGAAGAATGTTTTCTGCGAAATGTAATAAAAAAGACCATTAGATAATTCATTATTATAAGCTGATTCTGAAGGATGAAACAAAAATCCTCAGTTGGAATTAAGATGCGATAAACTGCAAAACTTAGTTGTCAAGGATATATCTTTTTCGCTTTTTGGAATAGTTGTGACTATTACAGAAGGTTACAAGTTGCTATTGCTGATAAATGTTACTAGTTACTAACAAGGTTAGTACTAGTTGCAAAGAAGTTTCTTTGGCGACTCTATAATTTACGTTTCAAGAACATTGCTTCAAACTATGCTCGCGGTACTTGACCCTCGATTGGATGTTTTCTACTCACAAGAAAGTGCCGATAATCACAAATGTCAATAGCAAACACGCCCTCATAAAGTTCTCGAGTGATCTGATCATTACCCACATCAACCTGTATGAAAGAAATAAATTATTCGAAAAACAAGTGAATTCATTACTCATGTCAGAGAGTCGTTAAAGTGGTCTTTTCCCCTGGCCACCCCTACCTTCGCCAGACGTCGGGGGCGGAGGCTGCAGGCAGGTATCCATGGCAGCGAGGCGCTGTTATTTTGAATCAATTCCGTCGTCGACGACCGCCGTGACGCGGAGTCGAGCGGGGCGGAGAGGGGACGGAGCGGCCGGCAGTTCGCGGAAGCACTTCGCCGGCTTTGATCTGCTCTGTTCACCCGCGCACGCCGAACCGCTGGCGCCGCCCCGGCCCGGCCCGACCCGACCCGACCTGGTTCGGCCCTGCCCTGCCCAGCCCTACCCTTCTGTGCCTTGCCCTGCCCTGCCGAGCAACAAGTGCAGTCGCGGCGAGGGCGGTCGCGCCAGTGGACACGTCTGGGAGAACGGCGGCGCCAGCAGGCTGTTCGCGAAAGCACCACCCCCCGTATTGTCAACGCACGTGCGGGGCGGCCGGGCAGCATGCCTCATGACGATTTCGACTCCGACGAAGAGGAGGCGGAGGGACAGGTGACATGCAAGTGCGTGGCGCCCGTCGTGGTTGTCATCGCCACCACTATGGTGGTGTCGATGGTGCTCGTCACCACACTCACCACGAGCCTCGCTACCGTCGCCAAGTTGATGGCAGTCTTCATCATGACTACAGTTATGGCAAGCGTTATGACTGTCATTATGAATAATAACGATGAATAAGGATAATGAATTGGAACTGCCAACTGTTGCTTTTACATGAACAGTTCACTATATTGTACGCGTTTCGATGTTGCGATATATTCAGAGATGTTGCTATTTGCTGATGAGCTTGTCGATGTTCTTTGTATATTTAGTATTTATTGACAATTTTTTAAAACAAAAATGTCACTATATTAGTTTAAATTTCCTGAAATTACAAGAAAATGGCGATCAGCAATGCGGTGTTGACATTCGCTTGGAAGCGACGTAATCCAATATGGTGGCAAGAAGAACATAACCACACTTACATTAATATGTTCTAAGTTCCTTCGTAAAATCATGTGTATATAGTTGCTTCAATTGTCGCAAGTAAGGAAGACGTAGAATGCTTCTTCGAATGTCTATGGAATCTGTTTATTACAAGATGTCACAGTTTCCATGTTGCGTCCCTCTTTCCACGTGGCATTAACATTGCCATGGCAACGGAAGGGTTCAACGCTGCCTGTCTGGAGGCGTTACAACCGTGTGTTCTAGCATCCTTGGAATCTTTTACGTCTTCATGTCTCGATATATTGTGAATCTCCCAAACGAAGGGAGGCAATGGATGAAGTGATCAATGTCCAAAGCAATAATTTCCATTGTTTACAAGTTACCACATACACAAAGAAAGAAAGAAATATAACTATTTTGAATGAATATATATTTTGCTCAATATTATCCGATCATGAGTTTTCGAGTCTATACAAATTTTTATTAGGCTTTACATAATCAATTAATTTCACCAAAGTAAATAAACAGTCTGGTTTACTCTATAATGGATTCTATTTTATTGCTGTGATTTGGAAATGTGTGGTTTATTTGTTCTCAGAACTTGTAGCTTTGCATGTCGAAGAAATAAATTTCCAAAATGCCAAACATTCTTGGCATTTTTCGAAAATGTGATTTGAACATTTGCAAGGAATTACAATGTTATGGCAAAGAAGAAAGTATATTCAAATGAATTGCAGATTTTATGGTAGTTCACTTAGTCTGCTAATTAACAATTATGGCGTTTAAAAATATTTTATATATTTTATTTGATCAAGATATTGTGTAAATATGTTAGAATAATTACGGTTTTGGAAAAACGACATTTGAGAACCCATGGAAAGCAAGGAAGTCATTCACCGCCTGGAACACTACAAGAAATAATAACTCGCTGACTTGCATCTTCAGGCGTAAATGAAATGTGAGCTTTGCTAAAAATATACTGTTCGTTTGACTGTATAAAATTGATGATACAATTCAAATTTTGAAAGACATTTTACTCTCCTGGGAAATTATTTGCGGAATAATCGCTGCTAAGAAAAACTTATGACAGATCATAGGTACTTGTCAGGCATTGGAAACATTCACTGGGCCGTGGCCGTAAAGAAAGAGTGGAGTGGTAATGTGATTGCAAAAAGTCAGGGAAAGGTGAGTAAACTGGAAATCGTAATCCCAAGAATTCTTTACATTGAAATTATGTTTGATCTATGTGTAGTTAGCAATTTTGAAAACATTTGTGACTTGAAATTATATGCCGTTATTATCTGACGCCACCGGGTTGGTGTAATTCTGAGCGAACTCAGGTTCCCGTGAAGGCCTTTAATGGCGGGGTAAAGCTTCTAAATTCCTCGAATAACCTCGTTCAATCCGCTTGTTCTCGTTTATAATGATTCGTAAATATATTTTTTTGTAATTTAATTAATTCTAGCGATATGTTGTGTTGATAATTATAAGGATACCGTGTACATTATGGATCATTTTCAGGTTCCAGCCGACATAAATTAATATAATGGATCAACAATTCTGTCTTCGGTGGAACAACCATCCATCAAATTTAACGGACGTTTTAAGTAGTTTACTTCAAAGAGAAGCTTTAGTTGATGTTACTCTGGCCTGTGATGGTGAAACTTTCAAAGCTCATCAGACAATCTTGTCAGCCTGTAGTCCATACTTCGAAAGTATATTTCTTCAAAATACTCATCCACATCCTATTATTTTCCTTAGAGATGTGAATTATGTAGAAATGAAAGCTTTGCTACAATTTATGTATAAAGGGGAAGTTAATGTAAGTCAAAACTTGCTACCTATGTTTTTAAAAACTGCAGAAGCCTTACAAATTCGTGGACTGACTGATAATCAGACTGTTAGACAGTCTGATGATCAGAATTCTCCTTTGCCAGTGGATTCCCCTGTAAGAAGTGTTGAACCACAAAGTAGGCCAAATACACCACCTCCAAGTAAAAGAAAAAGAAAGTCATCTGGAAGTGGTGATCTATCTTTAATGGGGGCTGCTCTTGACCGGTTCCACTCAGACTCTCAGGTGAGTTGCGTTTGAAATTTTTGGTGCTGTGTTTGTGTTGAATTCCCCAAGTATATGATACTTAAAGGATTCTTGTGTTCGGGATAGAATTATTATACATAATGCTAAATATTGAATATAATGCAGTGTATGTGAAAATTTTCAATTTGCTCCTATCTCAGTTAGTTTGTAATTTAACTTTACTGAATAAAGATGAGAGTATACAAAAAAGTATCTGAATTGTCAGTTAAGTTTGTGATATAATGCATTATGTTTTGTAGGACAAAATAATCCTATAGCGTTTATTACAAAATTCATGTATTAAGTAAAATTTAGTTTTTAAAATGTCATTTTGATTTATATTTGTTCTTGGTTATTAATGTCCTTTTTTTAAATATCTTATTTCTTATTTTTTGAACAATTTATTAATTATCCACATTACTCTTGTTAGGGATAAAGAAATAATCTCCAATTAAATAATATTATTTCTGTAAAATATTCTGAATGAAAAGGGAACCCTAGTTATTAAGTTTTTTATTTAAAATATTTAAACATTTCTACGCAATGCTAGTAATGTTAATAGATTAATTGAAATTAATTCTAAATATTTATAATAGTTGTGAATTCTCTTGTTTTATTTTGATGGTACATATTTTTGTGTTAATTTTGTTCAAATAGGAGCTATTTCTGAAAACAGAAAAGATAAATATATGTTTGCAAGTATTTGAATGTAAATGTAACCAATATTCTAGATTTTCTCTTATTTTCTTCTATGTAGGTCCATTTAATTAGCGGTTAGAATATCAAATTTTGAGACTAATACTTCATGGTAGTGCTAAGTCAACAGTGTTTGTGAAGGAACAATTTCACTTCGGAAGGGATAGATTTTTAATCAAAACTGAAGGTTTAGAAGTTAGGTTCTAAATTGTCTATTAATTATTCATACCTAATGCAGTTAATAAGTAAGAACTTTATTAAATTGTATTTCTTTTCTGTGTATTAGAGAACTTAGGGATACATAATGTTGGTTAAATAAGTAATGTAATTTTATATCTTTGCTCTGCTCTCTCTTATGTTGAAGTTAACTTGCCCTAATTTTGTTAATAAATTTGATAAATTTAAACTACCACAAACAAGTTGCCCATTTGAAATGTGTAATTTCTTATCTTGTAAGGCTCTAACATTATTTCCTAATTATTTTGAGCTGTTTAGCTTCAGCTTTCTCATTTATGTTCTTCACTTTAACTATTTAATTTCTTATTATTATTGCCTTAGGATAATTTATTATATTAGCTTTCTGCCTTGTTTTCAATCTTCTTTATGCTGTGCTTGCTGTAGGAATTCATCCTAGGACTTTCTTTGCTAGCCTGTAATCTTTCATTCCATAAAGATGTCCACATCAATATTTTTTTTAAACTTCTAATATGTTTAACAATGCTTTTGTGTTTAATTAGGTCGCATTGCATTTTATTGTCCAAATATCATATGGTTGTTTAACTGGGCCAATGACCCTCAAAATTTTCTTAAATCATTAGCCTTTGAATGTCAACTTCTCTGAAGACCTTGCGTTTCTACTGCATTTGTACACAATATTTTACTGTCATATAGTCACAATTTTGCACTTTTAGATTTCAATGAACTTCTGAAGAATATTTCTTGTGAACGTCTAATTCATTGGAGAATTGTTTCCAGTATGTGTTTTACAAGAATGTGTTACAGTTTTCTTATTTGGAATGTGAAACTTGACATTGCTCTTGATGCTGTAGTTGTGGTCAATTTAGGTTGTATTTCATAATATCTTATTCCTTAACATGCAGGTATCTTTTTTTCTTTTTGACAATAAGTTTTCAAAAAATGTTTAATTGCCTGTAAAAGTCTTATTCATTTTTCTTTGGGGGAACATTTTGGTGTTTGAAGTTTGTTTGTTTTTAAAAAATGGTTTTGTGTAATTATGAAAATGTATCTTCTTAATAATAGTGTCCGATTTTTTGATTAATGTAGTATTGATCTCCTGTTGATATGACAATTATACATGATAAACCTGCTTATATTTATCGTTTTCCTGTAATTTGACTTACTTTATTTGACTTAAGTTTTACCTTCTTGAAATGCCAACATGTTTAATTATTTGAAAATATATTAATGTGTAAAGATTTTTGAATTCAAGTGCAAAGGGCTTGCCAGTAGTAATGAAGTATGTATTACATTTCATAAATCGTAACTGCAGCATTATTAATGCTAATGAAAATGTAACACAAATATTTGTTCTACTCGTATAGTTGTATGAACTAGAGTGTATACAAAATCGGTCTCTACGTGGAAAGCAATGGTGCATATTGTCTACCAGATTTGTCTATAGTTATTGTTGTGCGTACAGGCATCATCGCAGGGCAGCTACAAGAGTGGTAGTTCATCAGTGCCACCCCCTCTACCTAAGCTCAATCCAATCACTCCAGATGTTGAAGAAATTGTGGAAATGCATGACTCGCCTCCACCCATCATCAAGCAGGAGATGGACAGCAGCCCTCCACACAGCAGCCACGACTTCAAAGAGCCTCCTTTCCACAGTCTTTCTGCTGAAAGCATGGCTGCAGCGGTAAGTTGAGATTTGTCTAGTAATTGTATGTTCTTGTGTTTATCAACATTCTTATATATCAAGGGTTTCCAACTGACAGCCCACAAGGTCATTTTCTACGACTCGTGAAAGCTTTTTGAAAATTAATATTTTTCTCAAGAAAATAATAAAAAATATTTATACCTCATTTAAGAAATGTATTTATTTTTATGTGTCACAAAGGTGCTAACAGAAAGAAAAAGATCAAAAATATCTAGTTCAAGGAATAGGAACAATACTTACTACTTGAGCTGGGCATTTGACAAGCCGATACGTTCCTACATACCAAACTAGGAAAGAGATAATACTTTTTAAAACTATTATTCAGAGAAAAATACCCAAACCTATGACAGTTTGGACCGAAAATGACTTCAAGATTTGGGAACAAGTTTTTGTGTGAAAGTGTTTTCTTCTATGAAATTAATTAAAAAACAGTACAGTAGTTAACCTGTAGATACTTTTGTGCTGGATCTTTAGAGATAAGGAGGAACAAAGCTGAGGTAGACTTTAATTCATTCATTCATTGTTTGATGCAGATAATTGAACTCCCGCTAACTTGATATTTTGAAGTTTTGTTTTGAACACAATATTAATTTCACATTATTAAATTTATGTTATTAACTTCACTTTTATACAATTTTAGTTTATTAAGCAAAATGATTAAGCCTTTGTTTCAATTAAACTGCATATTATTTCACACCAGGGCTCCTTTCTGTTTGCAGAATATTATGTTAGAAAAAATTGACCTAATATTAAAGTGTGATCTAAGTTTCCAATGTAGCCCCCAAACCCATGCAAGTTGAATACCCTTTTAAAAAAACTCATTTCACCGTATTGTAATAAATTTTTCTCAGGATTTGTGAAGTTCGGCAAATTCTTTAAAATAATTATTGAAATATTGGGAGTATGTTTAAATTATATGTCGATCCTTAATTTCATTTAGTTGAGATAAATGAGACTCCTCGAGATAGTTGAAATACGGTTTTTAATTCTTTCCAAGCCGAAAAATTCATGACAAAAAATTTTTTAGTGAGGTGATTGTTCCACATCAAACTCTAATCACTATCAGAGACTTTTGAATGAAGGAGCTCAAGTTGAACTGTAGGTATTTGGGACTATCTATAAATGGCAACTGCAAATACAACAGATGCTTGTGATCATTTTAATATTTATTCAATAGTAATAAGTAATTATTGGTTTAATTACAGTAGAATCCTCTAACTTCATTTTTGTAGGAAAAAAATGGTAAATATTCTGTTTTTGCATCAACATACTATTTGAAAATTTCCCTAGGCCCAAGAATATAATGTGAAAAATATTATTTTATGTATTAATTTGAAAAAGAATTGGACTGAAAGTTTTTTTACGATTGTGTGTGTGTTCATAATGCTCTTGAATTGTTAACAGTAATGTTTTTTGTTGTTGCCCGATTTGGTATGCCAAGGAAAAATTAGGGCATCAGTATTTCGTGTGAATATCTGTTTTTTTTATATATTACCCGAAAGAATGACATGGTGAATAGTTTCTGCTCATAAAAACAAATTTATGAAGTGTTCATAACTAGTTTGTAACAAGTTGTGGAGATTCTTCACTGCCACTTAAAGTACTTACTATGCTTTAACCAATAGCTGTATATAATACACCTGATAGTAGGTAGGGTTTAATACAGTGGATTGTATTGTAATATTGAATTTCAACAGTTTTCCTGCAATACCAATTTGGAGATGATTTGTTGACAGTTTTGAATTACTATGTTTTACTTGTGGTCATATATTATTTTGTAAGTAAGAATTTCATAAATTTAATGTTAATTCCCGAAAGTGGCATAGTGAAATGTTTTGCGCTTGGTGAGTCTTAAAAGTTCTTACTTAATCAGATTTTTATGGCTGTGATTTTGTAAGGGGTGTACTTAATAGATTAAACAATAAATAATGCCACAATTCTTGTTTT
This sequence comes from Gryllus bimaculatus, assembly GCA_017312745.1. NCBI lineage: Eukaryota > Metazoa > Arthropoda > Insecta > Orthoptera > Gryllidae > Gryllus > Gryllus bimaculatus. Next base: position 2,960,587 of record BOPP01000148.1, on the reverse strand, counting down.
CAATTATTTTCTATAACACTGTTCATTGCTGTTTTGTTGTTAATTTTTTAAATTTGAAGTCCATTGTATACGTTTTAATTAGGACTTATTTCAGTTTCGTTTCTACTCTGAAGGTTAAATGTAATCAGTCATTCATATTTACTAAAATCAAAACTTCTATTCAGTGGTGTAATGTTCAGACATACAATGCAGGTGGGGCCTGTTTCTATGGGGATATTTTTATTATTTGAGGTTCTAATACTACTTGTCTGCTAAACAATTTCATAAAAGGGGCTCAGATAAAAGTTTTGCATGCGGGCCTGCACTCTATAAAGCTAGTACTTCTATTAGGAAATGTATTGTGTATTCTGTATCAGTAAATCAAGAAATATTTATTAACAAAAAATGTTTTTTGCCAAAATTCAATGTTGTCTTATTTGATACAATTTATTTTCTTAATTATTTAAATAAACAGATATTTAATGTGGCTTTAATAAAAAAAATATTATTCACATTTGAACCATATGTCGTGTTCAGTTATTTAGTGTTCTTAATAGATTTAATATTCCATGAAGTTGGTATCTTCTACAGTGAAATCACTATAATGAAATTGTGCGGTTTTGCTAATTATTTTGTAATAGCGAATTTTCGTTATTTCTAAAATATCTTAAGGACAACAATGCCTTTCAGGATCTGCGTTACTTCAACATGAATTTATAAATGAAAAATCTTAATATTTATTTGATTAGAGAAATGTGAAATATATACAGTAATTGGAGGATGTTCATTGTTCATATCCTTTCACCATTTTTTTCAAATTTGATATTACAATATTTTTGGTTTTCTTCCTTATTGCAACAAGCGTAAACGAATCGTCAACCTCGAGAAAGTAATGAACGTCAGCATGGACCTGAGCCGAATAGCGTCAAGAAGACTTGAACCTTCGCTGCGCGTGTCCCAGGTTTATGACCAGGCTTGGGTCTGTGCGATTAACATAAATTAAGTTCGTCCAACTAATTTTATACCAAAAATATCAATTATTGACCGATGTAAATATAGTGACTTGTGACAGCATATTTTGGTTATTTAATCAGTAGCTTTGTTGATACTCACCTCTTGGGTATTACTCCCGATTGGATTACCCCAGCACAACCGAAGATCTGTCAGACGTCACTATATTTAATTAGGACAATAAAAAGCCCAATCTCATTTGAACTATGAAATAATACTCCTGTTTCTGCTATTATTTTTTCGCTTTCGTTTACGGATCTCGCATATATTGGCTGCAGCTGGTCAATTGCACGTGAATTTTAATAAGAGAATAAACTGAAAATTTCATTACGTCGGTGTTCGTTATATCATTTCACTGTATTAGAGTGATTTTTCAAAATTTTTTGTAATCACCGTATTTTTTTTTAACAGTTGCATTAGTGGAGAAATTGGGCAACAGATGGGTTGAAGGTTTCTCTTTCACTTTCTCGTCTTTGAAAGAATTAAATTTGTTTGTGCGACGAAAAACGACGATTTTTCGATAGGAAAACTCATATTGCCTGGGCTTGGTAACGAAAAAATTAATAAGTATTGTACCTACATATAGTGAATTACACAGTCTAACACGTGTAGTTGGAATCCACGATTAGTGGGTCCTTCAGGCCGAAAAATCGATTGACGGCGGTCTGTCCGTGTTCGACGCAGGCGTCTAAAACTGTCAAACGAATGTTCCCAAAATTGATATTTTCAGTGTGAACGAACTTTAGACCCTGCTAGTTTGAAACGGTTATTGTGATTTTTGCAGGTACTTATATGAAGTCTAAACATTTTCAAAATTTTCTTCAAAATGAAAACTTTTTAAAATTAAACTCTTCTCTAGTAAAGAACTCTCCAAAGAATGGCACAAGTCTCATTTTCATTAAAATTCTAATTTTGGGAAAAAAGCAAAAGGTAAAAAATTGGATTCTTCCCTACAACTACAGTATTGAAGATGGAGGTTTTTCGTAATTAAATCTGTTCTTCAAAAACAATTCCTTAAATAAGTTCATGTACAATGGTTTTTAATGAACAATGTGTTTCCACATTTTTACTTGGACAAAAAAACTCTAAATCCTACATCTTCACAAAAATTAACAATGTTAATACAATATTTTTTTCTTAATGAACTCTGTTCAAAAAATTTAGATCTTGTTAAGATCATAAACTATTTCTTGACAAATTGGCTAGTTTTTATGTAGTTTTGCTTGATAAAACAATTTAAGCAAAAAATATTTTCAAAATATCCTAATTTTTTTTCTTTGATAAAGCAAACTACGCTTAAAAGAGGTCTTGTGCAGGTGTCATTTTTGTTGAATACTTTGAATTTTAAAAAATTGCATATGTTAGAAATAATTCAAGAAAATATGAGCTGTTGTAGCACCACTCATTTAGTGTGGCCATTTAAAATGTATTCTTCCACCAGCCATACATGCTGGAATGCTACGTGCTGGGCTATACGTTGTTTTATATTTCGGGAAAATGATCCGCTTTTCTTTTACATAGACTGTTGTCAGGCAAATGAGTTACAGTTTATATTCTTGGAAACTCCCCTAAATGTATTATTGCCATCATCTTTGTCTTCTGGTTGTGAATCTGAATTCAGAATTGCGTGTGCTGCTGCTACTCGAAAATCCAGAAAGTTGAATGAAAAACTTGACAATTTCATTTTCCTCATGCCTAAGAAATCTGGACAAAGAAGGTGGCATTTTTATATGAAGAACTGGTTCTGGAGTTGGTGCCAGAGGAAGAGGTTCAAAAAAATTGTATTGACTGTCTAATGCTTTGATTATGCAAAGGTTTATTATTTTCAATTTCATCTTCATTGTTCCAATACTCGGTTTCTTCACTAACCCATGTAAAAGGCACGAAAAGATTAGTACAATTTCTATCATCGTCATCGTTATCGTCAGTGATGTTGGAAATATCCGAGTTTTTTATTATTAAATCGGTTACTAAAACCTTGTAAAGTGTGTCTCCACCTAAACAAAGTGTTGGTTTCCTGACCTAAATATTGTTAATAATTATTCTATTAAACTAAATGGAATTTCTTTCTTAGATAAGTTTAATAATACAAACTTAATGAATTAATGCTACAACCAAGAATATATTTTTGGCCCAATTTCATTGCCTTTAAATGAAACGTATGGTCTTCAATATGGACAAGTTAAGTTTCAAGATAACTGTATATGCTAGAATTGTATAATTATCAATGCATTTGTAATTTGCAGACTTTGATTACACATCAATCACTTTAAATTATTTAGAGGATATTAAGTGAAAAATACTTTTCAGAATCTTAGGCAGAAATTAATTTGGTAAAATCGTGAACACGAAAAACATCTGAATAATTTATTATATGTGTAAATGCTATTGGATTAATAATTTCTTTGTCACTAATGAAATTTCAGATATTGTAGATAATAAAAATTATCTGAAAACTAACAGCACTCCAATATTATATTCTCTTTTATTATAAAAGATTATTATAAATTTTCAATTTGTATTCTTCTAATACTTCAGCCATCTCTGAAATAATAGGAGACTTGGGGAGGGGAGGAAAACAAAATAGTGGTGCTGCAGAATGGCACAGAAGTTTTCGAGGTTGTTTGTTTTCTAATTTCTTTGGTTAGGATTAGGTTTTCGGTTTTGCCCTACCCTCCCAGCTACCGTTTATTGCCACTGAAACTTCAAATTTTTAATCCTCATACAATAGAACTAAACTTCACCATAACAATATTATAGAGGAGTAAAACCTTGTTCCATATGGATGTTTTCATTGAAAAGTTTGGAGTCATTTTTTAAAAAAGGTTGTTTTGAACTTTTGTGAAAATGTGCATTTTGAAGCACATTTTCACTCACAACTTTTGAGTTCTTGTGAAACTTCATAAGAAATTACAGTAATTGTCAATGTATACAAATGGCTGATAATATAAATATTAACAATGTGATGAGAGGTATTTTCAAACAATTACATTTGTATAATGTTAGAAAAAACAAAAAAATACATCAAAGCGACATTTATGTTATACTGTTTAGTACGTTTATAACCATCCATTTGAAACATTTAAAGAAAAAATTTGGAGTAGTTTTTGAGAAATCTCTCTGGGCATTTCTGATAATGCAGAATTTTGAACTCTTTTTCACAGAAAATTTTTGAGGTTTCAGAACACTTTTATGAGACATCATTTGAAGCACATGTACTCATAAATGCAATAATACATACAAATCACCACTATTGTAGTATTAATGATGTAATTGACATAAGTTGCAGAGTATTGAGTTAAGTCAAATCAACTGGGGAATATCCTGTTTGGAAAAAATCATACTAATAGTTTAGGCGATAGTGTTGTTGATGGATGGATGTTAAAAAAAAAGGCCTTTTGGTTTCAAACCAGTATTTACATTTAAATTTCAAAATCGATTTTCCGCAGCATTTCACAACTATATTTACAAAATATTTTTTAAGTATGCCCTGAGGAAGGTCGCAGAATGGCGACTGAAACGTTGGCACCTTCGCCATGGACGCTGCGTCACCCGGACAGCCTAGTAAATACTGACTCCGGCCGCGGAAGCTTACGCTCTCATTTCACAACTTTCTCAGTACTACATGTATTACTTCCATATATACTTATCCATTTACTCCATATATACATATCTATATGAGAAAGTAATGTTTTATGTAAACCATTTAATGTTTGAACATTTAAAACTATAAAGAAAGTGATATTTGTACCATTGAATTCAGTGTTTTTGACTGTCATTACACACAAACAAAAAGGAATGGCTGTGAAGTCTAGTATTCAAACTGCTGTCATCTCATATTTGTTGATCACAACTCAACAACCTGCACCAACCTGCCTGAGTTCAGTTAAAGCATTTATGAAGAAGAAAAAATGTATAATGTAAATAGCCCCCCCCCCCCCTCTCTCTCTCTCTCTCTCTCTCAAAAAAAAGTTTCATAAATATAATAGAATATATAATTACTTAAGATAATTTTGAAAAAAGTAATTTTTTTCAATTTTTGCAATTTTAAGTTTTAAGCAAAAACAAATCTTACACCATATTGACAAGTGGTTTTTACTCTACTCATGGCATAGTGAAAGAAATGAAGCAGTTTTTGAGAAAACCTTGGTTGAGGGTGTTTTTTCTTGTTTTGAAAAGGCCTCTGTGATTCGCCATTATGCATTATAAGAAAGTAATTTACATTGGAATTTTGGAGAATATTTTGAAAATCTCTTTAAGATCTTAACGTAAAGTTAAATTGAGGTACATTTCAAATTTGTGGGTCCTTAAGTTCACTGAAATTAATCAGGGTTTGCATGTTAAGGAGAAAATCCTTAGTGTGGTTTGGGCAATTGTAGTTTATAGATAAATATTTTGAAGAATAACCAGTTTTTCAGTATCAGAGTCCTCAAATTCATGTTTTCTGTGAAAATCTTGAGAACAATTCTTTTGCAACATTACATAAATTTTCTTTTGTAAATTTAGATTCTGAGTATATTTAATAAATAAAAAAGTAAAATTTAGAATCTTTTAAAAATTTATATAATTATTTATTTTGGAATTAGTACATGTTCATGTTTGTACTTGTAAATAAAAACATACTATTTATTTGATCAAAGAAATAGTGGGAACATTTTATTTATGCCATGCTGCATTTTGGCTTTGATGTAGCTCCAGTATGGATTGAAGGGTAGATTTTTATGTATTTATATATAAAATGTATAAAAATATATTTTATATTTTTCTAGAGAATCTCTATAAATATTTTATAGAGAATTATTTGTATGAATACACATATTTAGATAGTATATTCTATACACTTAGAAGGAGGCTGAGATTTTTAAATAAATAATATTATTATTAAGAAAAGTTGGAAGTGGAAGAATTTTGCCCCTTGGTGGAATGCCATATGAAGGGTTGCTTGCTATCTTTCGTATGTGGGCCACAGTTTCATACATTATTTTCACCAAAGATGATACAGGGCAATCATTACCTTTCATATGACACACAGTGTACGACTCATTATATTAAATTAGTGATCTCTATCAATATTTAATTGAGAATTCTCTGTATAATTATATATTTATATAGAGAATCTAAATGTATAGATTCTCTACTAACTTAGAAAAAGAGAGATTTTTAAATAAAAAATATTATTCCATCACCTTTTACATTAGTGTGTTACTTGATAAATTTTTGAATTAATTTGTTTCTTCCAACAAAATAAGACAGCTTGAGAAAGCATGTTCCACCAGTGTATGACCTTGGCTTGATCCAGTGAGAAAATTGTTGTGGAGAGAAGAGGAAAGTTGGAAGTGGAAGAATTTCGCCCCTGCGCGGGATGCCATATGAAGGGTTGGAGTACTGACACATTAAGCAACTTGTTCATTTTGAGCATGATGTGAGCCACGGTTTCATACATTCTTTTCACCAAAGATGCTACTGGACAGTCATTACCTTTCATATGACACGCAGAGTACGACTCATTGTATTAAATTAGTGATATTTTCAAGTTCTTGACGTAAAGGAAGGGGAAAATAAATATCTTTTTGATTGAAGAAACTGAATTTTATATGCAGCATTTGCTTTTAAATTATGTTTAATGATAAAAAATCCATAGCATTTCAAAATTATTACAATCACTTTTCATATTTTGATTTCAAAACAAACTGTATTTTTAAATCAAGTAATATGGAGCCGTACTATTTTTAGAGTAGGGGCCAGGTTTTTCCGTGACCAACAAGAAATGTAAATCGCTTTTCATGAAACACGTGAACAGAAAAGTATGACCAGGCCTTCCTTCTCTGTTGACAGACAAGTATGGCGTATGGAAGAGGAAAGGATGTTGAAACCGTGGGCCGCACAGCCATGTCTGACTCACATCCCGGTGGCGGTTGCGGTGGTGGTGGTTGGGCCTTGGCCACAGGGGGGGAGGTAGGGACTTCTGGAAGAGCCAGCAGTTCTCCACAAGCCCATGGGAGTGGATGCTTCAGCTCAGCACAGAATGCATTGAAACAGTACTTGGCAGGGCAGAAAGTGGAACTTCCTAAGCTTCCCACTCCTGTGACTGGTACCTTCTCTTCCCATCTATTGCAGCCACTCCCTCCGCCGCCTCTTCAATTTGCACCGTCAACATCCTCTGTGTCTCAGCAGTGGCGGAGCCCATCAAGCCGAGGAGCCTGCCGAACCCATCGAAGTGTGAGCTCCGAATCATCCCCTCAAGGGATGCTGCAAAATCCGAATGTAAGCCACGCTTCAAAATCTAGTAGAGCTGCATCAACAGTGTCTTTGCCTGCTGCGGTGGGGCAAGAAATCTCTGTGATCCAGCCAACTCCACCTGCCAAGTCTGTGCAAGGAGGGAGTGGACCTACTGCTGGCACACGCAAAGGAGGAAGATTCAGACCAGGCTGGCTTGAAACATATGTATGGTTGCAGTATGATGAACGTCTCAACACCATGTTTTGTAAGTACTGTCGCAAGTGGAGTAGTGCAGTGCCAGATATTCGCACTTCCTTTGCAGAAGGCAACAGTAATTTCCGTCTAGAAATTGTGAACCATCACGACAAGTGCAAAGCACATCGCCTTTGCATGGAAAAGGAAGAAGATTCCAATATAAAGTCAGAACCTACTGCTGAGTGACAGGCATTTGATGTTGTACTATGTTTCAATGGAAATGTGTATTAGCACACATTTCATTAGTACACAATTAAAGAAAGAGGTAAAACCTCTGGTACCTCTCATAACATCTCACTGAAAATTTTAATATTTTATGTCAATTGTAAGAGCTTAAACTATATCTCTATACTGTATTCTTAGAAGAATTTATGAACTCTTGAGTGTATGATGTGTTGCGGGTGATCAAGGTATTGAAAATAGGTGAATCAACTAGGGTGAAGTTTGCTGCTATATTTTTGCGGAATGATGATTCTTTCAGTCAGTAACAGTTTACTTTGAATCAAGAGTATATTCACATTCCATATAGTGACTTTTCTTACAAAAGCGCCTCATTGATTTGAGTTTTCTTCCTAAATTTATATAATCAATTAATGTTATTTTATGTTATTTCTCTCATATTTTAAACATGATTTATTTAAGGAGACATGCTTAAATTCAAGAAAATACATTTTTCAATAAGATACACGCACCAGAACTGGCCACAATTCTGAACATTTTTGTAGTTTTATCAAAATTCTTGGGCTAAAGCACTAAATTTATTGTGTGAATCTCAATGAATGATACCTCTTTCTGAATAGACCCCTTGCCTAAAAATGACAAATTTTTAATTTGTTATATTTTTTATTAATTTATTTCCAAACCTCAATGTAGTTCCAGTAGAAATTTGCAAAATTTTTGTGGTGATCAGTCTCTCGACTCTGTAATGACCAATAGTTACCCTACCCATGAACATGTTTGAGTCCAAAAAAAGTCCTGATATACATTAAAGCAGTGTTAATATTAATAAGATTTTTCTGCCTATTCTTTAAATATAAAATAATGGAAAATAAAGTTTCTTTCAAATCCTCATTACTAACAGACATAAGCTTATGTTTCTGCAAGTTTGATGCAAGTGGAAATCCTGCACATTTTGTGCAGATGTGGCCACTACTGGTGTTGCCCTAGAAGTGTAACTGTTTGCTTGGGATTGGTTAATGAAAGTTGATCAGAAAAGTACTTTTTAGGATTGCATGGGAATTATTTTATACTCTGGTAACAATACCTTCTATGTAATCAATACAACTCCTATGTGAAATGTTTGCTAACTTTCGCTTACTAAGAGAGAATTATATAGATGTGATTTACATGCAGTCTTGGAGTTTTTCTAAATATGATAAATATTGAAAGTTTTTACTGAGGAAGAAAAATTTGCAGATTGTCTTAGATTTCAGGTTTTATAAAATAATAATTGGAAATCATTTTCATAGTTTTTTGTTGTTTTTTAAATGAGAATATTAGCAGTTTTTATTGAACAAGATTATAGAAAATATTATTTTATTCCATTTTATCTCAAATATTATACTAATAGCCCTGCCTCAAGTTACAGTTTCTTTATTCCCAATAAAATTTCTAATTTTTATGTAACTTATTAATATTCAGCATTTTTAAATTATTTCCAGTTGTATTTACTAAATGAAAGTGAAGAAATTGTAGCCAGATGTCTACTTATAGCTAACCAGCGTACTTAAGGTTTTATTCTACGACATCTTAGTTTTCTTTCTGTAAAATTAATTTGACTCCTGTTTCTTTTCATATAAAAATTATGAGAGTATTAGATTTCCTTTTTATTTTATTTTTTATGAAGCCTACTGATCAAGACACTTAATTTATGTAGAATTTCCATCTTAGTTGTAGGAAACTATTCTCCAAACCAGGATAGATTTGGAAATGTAACAGCACTTCTGTAGTTGTGCATGTCTTCTTTCATGAATCTAGTTGAAAAGCTATTTTCTCTAGTCATGTCCCGATGATAAGTTGAATATTGAATATTTTGGTTTTTAAATGGCATTGAATGTAATTGTACCTGATTGTAACCATGGCATGTGATTGTGAGAGAATTTCTGAACTATTGTTGGTTGTACCTGGACACGTGATGATTTTTTAAAGATAGTTCTAATGTTAATACACCATATTAGTTGGATAATGTACATACATATGATTAATGGGAAATGTGATTTATTCATACTTAGTGTCTTGGATTAGAAGTACAACAGGATCTATCTCTGAAACTTCAATTTACTTGCAGATGATGTGAATGTTGATCAACTACAAAATACATATAAGGGTAATTTGATAAGTAAGGTAAATGGAAAATGAAAATAACTTACACTTGATTGGATTTATTTGATGAAATTGATGTAATTTGCTAAAATTCTTGATGATTTCTTTTTTTGTTTTGGTACACTGAAAAAGTAATATTCTGTACTTCTCTAAAACTAAGGCCTTTCCTTACTCTTGGAAGCAGATTCTTAGCTCAACATTGTTCTGAATATTTATTTCTGCTTATTAACAATAATGATCTTGTCTACATTGATGATAGAGATAAAAAAAAATAGACCTGCCTGAATTGTTCCTCAGAACACTCGTGCATTTTTAATTGAGTGAGGCAAATGTGACTCGCAAATTTTTTTCAATTCGCTGTTTTTTAATTATGATGTAGAAAAGTTCATTAAGATCCCCCTCATATTTTCGTCCACTTGAACATTAATTGAAATTATATGAATGTGTGGAGGACTAGATAAGCTTAATTTAGATCTGAATGTGATTCCTTATTTAAAGAACATGATTTTATTATAGCATATTTCTGCCTTTATTTTTAAAAATTTTGTCTTCTGTTTAAAATAGTCAAACGATATAGAATGTGATTTCAAAACACTGTATGAGCTTGTCTGAAGCATTGAGAAAAAATTGCTGGATATTTTTTCAATGAAGCTATATGAATGGGTTACTACTAAGTAGTGGTTGAACCAAAGTATGTATCTACATTGTAACCTTACTTATCAAACAATCTTTGTGCAAAAGAAAGCATTCTGATTCCCTGGAACAAATGCTTCATTCTTTTCAGTTTTGTTTACAAATACAACCCACTGAAAATTGATGGGATATGATTAGAACTTTTGCTCCAAATTAGAATTCCAAAAATGTCAGCTGGCTGACAAAATCAGTGATATTCAGTGATCGGGAAATGCTTCTGAAAAATATAAAAGTGCTATCGTTATTAAGATAAATGATAGGAAAGAAAAATAAAATGGATGATTAAATATTAGTCAAAATAAAATCCATTTTTTAAAGTAGTGAAGATTAAAATAACCTTTTATTTTAAAGTTAAAATTACTATGTAATCTAGAGTAAATGTAATATCAAGTATATTTTTTAAAACGCCCTGCAAAGATCATTAATTTTATTTTTTTAGTTTCTATACCTAAAATGATCAGATGTGATACAGGTTGTTACTAGTGAATTGTTGTTTCTTAACAAGATTGTTGTGAGCTTTTTATCATTAGGCATATTTTCTCAACCAATGAGTATCAAAAGGCATTTCCACATTTTAGATATTAAAAAAAATAATATTAAAGTTAATTTTTTAAAGATATTGAAATTGATGGTTGTTATAAATGGATAATATATACTATTGAAAAGTACAATTATATCAGCCTGATCAAACAATCTATTGGATGAATAATAGAATTATAAATAATTGCAGTAAAAGGCTATGAGATACATATGTGCTATTTTTGAACAAAATTGTATTTTCATCTCTTTGTAATAGTAACAAGTGAAAATTATAATGTACCTGATATTTTTTGAAGTGGGTAATGTTTCAGTTGAATTTTAAAATTATTCTGCCATAGTTTTTGTCATGTATTAGTCTATTAAATCCACAACAAATATGAATATTTCAGATGATGAAAATCTTATTTTAATTAATGTATCATATTGTGATGTGCCATTATTTTTTGACATATGAAGTGAATGTATCATCAATATGACAGTTTAATTGTAGTTACTTAATTTCTGATAGATAAGATATAGTAAAAGTTGTGAACTTTTTTCCATAGAAAATTGATGTAGCTTGGCAAGTTTGTAGGTGGCTTTAATTGTAATAGATCTGACAATGTGCATTATCACAGCATTTTTTATATGTGGGCTGTAAGGAACCCCTAAGTTAATATTTTGATTGTTGTCTAAAATATATATTGTAGTAAAATGGTTGTGCTAAGAGTGTAGATTGTATATGGCTCTTCAATGTAATGAAGGCGAATGGAAAGTATCTCCTGTATTTTGAATGTTATGGGATAAAATGTATTTTACTAGGTATTGTTGTCAACAAGTGATATGCAAGATGTATCTTTTTAAACTAGTTATATTTTACAGAAATATGAATTGGTGCTTTTGTATTTTACAAAACATTATACATTTTGTCAGAATGTGATAGTATAGACAAATTAACATGTTAAAAAAAATTTCAAATTGTCATCAGGCAAATTTTTAAATTGTTATTTTTTGTATGAATTATGTAGTTTACTAAAAGATTTGAAAGAACTATATTTCTAAGTAGTCTGCAGCTGGTCTGCTTGAGAAATGTGATAATGAGAGAGAATTAAATGTGTTGATGTTTTCAATGAAAGAGAGGTTTCAACAGTTTTGATGTATCCATAAAATATTGAAGGTTATTTGCATTTATTGAGAATGTTAAATGTTTTTGATGTGGCCAAGGTTCATTGTATGATCCTGTAATTTTAGGAAAATAATTTATAATTGCTCTATCTTACCAAATTCTGATACCTAAACATACTAACTCTACCAGTAAAGATTTATTTTACCTACATGTTTGTATATGTTATTGCCAACTGACTCGTTGAAGAACATTACCTTGTCCTGAAATCTATATATAGTCCAGCTTGTTTTGACTTAGCAAGTTTCCCATAAGATTTATGATGTTTCGCTCATGTCTGGGTTTTATGTTTTGGTATGTCTAATCATTTAATAGTCAGTTTAATGGGAAACTTCGTCTATTTTAAAACCACATAAACTGGTATTACATTTATTAGCATGAATGGAAAGCAATTTGACTTCACACATATTGTAATTTACAAAGTTGCCCAGTGGGCAACAACATTTTTATACATTGTTGACATTTATGAGATTACTACTGGAATGAAATAGAAAATATTGTATTTGTGTTTCTGGTATAATAAGATATAAAAGAATGTTACAGAAGAGTTGCTGCTTTTCAAAATGGGAGAACAGTACTCTCTGTGTTGAATCTGTAGCGAGAATAAAAGCAGGCAGTTCCCATAAGTTCCTCTTCATTGCATTTAATGCATTCATATTTTAAGTAGTTTGGCAACGCATTGTGTTTGCATAACACTCTTTTGTTTTGTTTTATGTATTGTTTTTTATATTATTTTATTTGATTGGAAAATGGTGTCAGAACTGCCTTCATTTGTTCAAGTTGTTTGTTATAATAATTTATGTTCTAATCTGGGAATTGCCTGCTGTTCTATTCATTGTAATATCATTTTTATAACATTTGACTACATTTTTGTCAAGAGTTGATGTCAAAGAGCATGAATAAAATGTTATTGGTTTTTTCTGTGCGTTATTTATTTGGAGAAATTCTAAATACTTGTTTTTATTATTATTATTATTATTATTATTATTTTCTTCCTAAATTCATTTTATACTGTGTACTTTTATAATTTTCCATAATATTAAGAATTTAATGGAAAGTTTGATTGCTGAATTAGTGATAATTGGACAATTTATCTATGACTAATGAAATGAGTATGATCTATTGATACATGCTGAACCTTCAATTTTTTATGCCATTTGAAAAGCAAGCATTTAATGGTGTTTTAGAAGACCTGCAGTTGTTTTTAAAATGAATGTGCTTGATACCATGATTTTTTTTCCATCTCAACAATTTCAAGTACCATTTCAATTTTGTTTCTAGATTAAATTAAACTAGTTGGGGCTGTGTAAAAAATCCGCATGTTGTAAAAGTGAAAGTACTTCATGCAGGATCGTAACTTTGAATGGCCAGATCCTGAATTGTGTTGCAGCAAAGCATGAGCAAAAATTGTAAAAACTAAGCATAGCGTAAATTTCACATAAAATTAAATAGTAACTTTAATTTGTTCGTGGATGATTATTTCTGTCTGTATACTTTCAATTTAATTGTTCATAGATTTTGTGTCAATGGTCTTATCTGACCCCCCTCCCTCCCACTTTGCTATAGAGGAAGCACCTCCAAAAAGACGCAATCAAATTAATTTTATCGATTATTACTATCTTGTGATTTGTATGACCTCTTTCAATTTATTTTTAAAGTTTCTGTTACAATATTTCATTGCTGAATTGGTGTGGCAACATCATGTATTAACATTTTAGAAGATTTCTTGCTCCAGAAGGATTATCATTATGTACACCGAAAAAAAAGAACAGTTGCAGTATATCAGATCCATGATACTGTAACAAGTTCCCTCCTTACAGTGTTGTGGATCTGGTATATGGCTTCCCGTATATATTTTCTTATGGGAGTTTATAGACTTTCATGAATTCTTAAAGAGAACTCTGCTTGACAACAGCACTACCTAAATTTTAATTACCTAGGATGTGAGAGAGAAGTACAAAAGTATAGAAAATAAAAAAAATCTTCAACTAGATTTATCTCAAATCACTGTTTGTGGACTTGGTTCAAGTGTTGATAGCTGAATTCTATCATTCTGTCCTCGATTAATAGTTCCAATACCTTTGGCTTTAATGGTCTGTTTACCCTGTGTAATAGACCTGTTTAAACTCTTAATCTCGCAAAATAACTACTCGACATAGCAAAAATTATTTGTTGGCTTGAATCAAGAAAGAAAGTATAATTCTCCAATTATGGCTTTGTTACTGAAACTCCAGAAGGCATCTGACTTTTCTGATTAGAGCAAATGTCAGAATAAGAAAAATCAGAATGTTAAAACACATTTAGCTTCAGTGAACCAATTCCAAACTTGTTGGCTGCAAATTGCCCATTTCTGTTATTTTGCCTTGATTGGCCACTTCTTTCTGTCTCTATTAAATTGACGACACTTCAGTCTATAATGCTTGTGCAATTTTCGTAGACAGCATCTTCCACTTGATAAAGTTGCTGAACCCATCTGAAAGTTCTAAAATCACCTTGTAGGCTAAATGCAAATTACCATCAGTGCAATTTTTGTCCTTAAAAAAACTTATCAAATCCCTCAACCTGGCAATGTAGACTGACTCTCTTTCATCTCGTTTCATTGTTACACTATAAAATGATGCTTAGAGAGAACTTTGAAGTGTTTTAGATGAAGTTTCCCATTGTGCACTTGAAAGTGCAGCGTTTATTAATTAATGCTATGATAACATGAGCTCCTTTCTTTACTGATAAATACCTTCATTCAGACCCTGAAAGGACTCTCAAAAAGAATGCAGCTGGATGTCCTGATTGTGAGAGTGCAGTAGCAACAGTGACATCAGAGCATCTGTTTCAATGGTGCAACAAGTTTCATAATTTATTGGAGCTGACGTAAATTTTTTAATATCTTGCTTGATGTCAAGACTGTATACACACTGCATCAACTGGGAAGAAAAGAGTATAATCTCCGAATATCTAAAACGAAGACTAAAGTTATGGCCCATTGCGGTAAATACCCCATACGCTCAAAAATAGTTATTGAACACACAGATTGGATCGACTAGACTTCAAATTTTAATTACCTTGGCCTGTGACATCTTATCGACACAGATAAAACATAGAAAAATAAATATAGAAATTCAATCAATTGTGGAATAATAAACAAACACTACAGCACAAAGCAAAAGGCAGACAACAAAATCGAAGTTCTATAGACAATTGCTGCTCCAGTTCTCCCTGTTATGGAACGTGAATCGTGGATAATGAAAAAAGAGACCAAAGTAAGCTCCAAGCAGCAGAATGAGATTTCTTTAGGAAAGTTAAAGGCTGCATTCAAACAAGCACCAGATAAGAATGAGGACATCCGTAAAAGAACTAGATATATACAACATAAATGAAAGATAGTAGAAAACAGAAAAGAATGGTGGCGCCATATTGAAAGAATTGAGGAAGATCGCATTCCACCAATTAGTGGTTACTACCAACCGAAGGAAGAAGAGATTATCGGCCGACGAAAGAGCATGGTCCTGAAGTGTAGAGCGAAGACGAAACAGGCACTTCTGCCTAATCCCTGAAATGGAGAATGAGAAGAAGAAGAAGAAGAAGAAGAAGAAAATGTCATGAAATATTTTGAGAGCTGCAGGAGTAAGTGGAAAGCTGCTAGAAGAGAGAGGAGCTATCTTCTGAGAAAATCAAGGAATTGAAAGGGGAGGAAGTGAGCAAACAAGCTGACTACTCATTATTAATTTATTTAATTTGTGTTGTGGGGATTTTTTTTAAATTGAGAAATCAGTCTCAAATCCTGTCCATTGCTGATTATCTTTGTGGTTCCGGAATTTGAGAAGCACTCCATAGATCAACCATACTCTAAGTAATACTGTGCATTTTTATTTACAATATCTTCCATGCAAGGAAGAGTGTAAACTTTAAAAAAAGTTAAAGGATTTACAGTTCTCGAATAATCAACGACCATTCTTTACTTGTGGTTATTTGTGGATATTATTAGCTCTTGTGTTTGCCAAGGTAACATTTTTCTATTGTGTCTTCATTTAAGTCTATCAATTTCAGCTTTGACAAATTTCACATTTTTATCTGTATATCAACGAGATAGTCATGGTAGGCTTACAATCTGGTGCCAGATTCTCAAAAAGCCACAGATACAGAAAGAGTCCAAAAAAATGAATATACTCGGTCAGTTGTTTAGCTGCTAACAATGTCACATTGAATCATGTAATTGTAAAGATGTAACAAAACATTAAACTGAAATAACAATCAATCACAGCCACATGTCTTACCACTCCATATATTTACTGTCAAAGAGTGTACACATTTTTTTGGCCCCTGTGTATTTATACGTCCCTTAGATACTTTAAGTTCTATCTCGGTGCTAAATGTTCTCAAAGTTACTTGTGTCTAATTATTACATCAGAACATAAGTTAGGGAGAAGAGACCAAGTATGTGCCATTTCTGTAACATGTACAGAACCATGCAAAGCTCTTCCAAGCTTGACCTGACCATTAGTTGTAGAATATGACTTGTGAAGTCATACACACGTCTTTGCAGGGATATATAATTATTTCCAAATCTTGAGTACGTTTTCACGTATAAAACTAACAGAACTAACCCCAGTTCGTAAGAGCTTTGAAACTGTTTTACTATCTACCTTCAATTGAGAATAATGGCGTCTTAGTTAGCATTCAAGAGCTCAGTATGCTAAGTTACATGCTACTACGACCTGATGCGCAAATTTCTGCCGATAATGGCTAGCATTCCATTTACTACAAAAACATAACTTGGCAAAACTACCTTCTTTTGTGACTGATTACAAATAGCATTATGTGCGGGACATTTGTTTCAAGTATGAAATCGGTGCCCACTAAAAGAACATTTTTTTCTTACAAGAACAGGAGTAGGATCTGATAACATAACAAGCAATATATACAACACTTTCTCACTTAAATTCTTTGAAAACAGATGCTTAACAATTGTACCGCTGCTCTGAGACAAATGTGAAAATTATCATGTGTTAGTGAAGGTTAACCTGGCTATAGTCTTTCTTAATCATAATTTTCTTTCAACATATTTTTGTGGAAAAGATTTGTGAAAATCCTTCAATCAAAACTCATAAACATTCATAGCTCAACTGGCAGAATTCTTTCTCAAACCAGATTAACAGTAGATTAACATTCATTACATTAGAGTCAAACATAGACTAATCACAGTCAAAGCAAACCAACTGTCAGTTGTTATGTTGCTGTGGATACCAGTTGCTAGTCAGGTGATATCCTAATTACACACCAGACATGGCTCAAATATATGAGTGCCTTGAGTTTGGCCGAATCAATCAGGCAGTATCCATTTAGGAGAATATCTTGTGAACGGATGTCTCTGTCTCTGTCTCTCTTCTCTCTCCTCTCTCCTCTCTTCTCTCTTAGATTTTCTCAAATTAAAAAAAGAAATTGTATGGATAGATTTGCAATTGCCTAAACTGCACAATATAAGTGCCATTTTAATTCAAATTTTAGGGTTTCAAAAGTTACATGATTAAAAAATCATCTGCCATATCATTAATATTTATATTTCTAGTTTATATTATAAACACTCTTGCTTTAATTGATCTCTTGTGAAGTTTGTTGAAATCTCAGTTTTAACTGTAAATGAGCTCACCGAATTTTCAGTAACTCTGTTGCCATTTTCTGAAAAAAGTCTATAAATTCCCTCAAAAAAAATCCATATTAAAAGAAGTTTTGCTTGTCTCTGATATTCTCAAAATCTCATTTTAATGAAACTATTAGACTGGAAAACCCAATTTCCCTAATAAATTATTACAATAAAGGAAAGTAAACCAATGTGTTAATTGAGATGATTTGTAATTGTTTTATTCTACAATATTTTGTGTTAAGATATTTAATTTTGAGACTTTTGTTTATCAAGGTTGAAATTGTGTAAAGCTAAATAGTGGTATTGCTATGGCATGGAATTGTGGTGAACGTCAATGAGATAAAGAAGTCGCGTGGTCAGACGGAAGAGCAGGCCTGATGGCCCGAGTCTCGCCACGTAAAATAAGGCAAATTCAATTCAATTCAATTCGGAATAGGATTTCTGGTGGAACATATGCTTTACAACTCAACTGCAGGCAATTAATTGAAAAAATTCATTATTTATTTATTTTTTTAATATGGGTCCAAGATACTTCTAGTATTTTATACATGTAAGCAAGAACATAACAACTTAAAAAAACATTCTCAGGAGTGCAGGTCCATTTAGCATCCTTTTGTAATGAGGCCTACAATGGTGCTGTCTTGGAGTTGTCTCCAAATCCAATATGAATTTTCCGTGATAAATAACCATTTCCAGGAAACTTTGCAACTCCTGATCATTTGAAGGTTTCAAAGCCTTCATGATTGCATCAACCTTCTCTTGCAATGGCTTGATACCCATTGCATTGATCATGTGTCCTCAGTACTGCAATGATATGCTGAATAAAGATTTCTTTGGTGGGAACCCTTACTCTTGGTATGTAATAAGCTTCATTAGTAAACAATTGTCTTGTTCCTCCTGAATACATCCGACAATGATAATGTCCATGTTACAGCTTCGCAAGAAACTCGTAAAGGAAGTCTATTGTATTTAAATAAGTCTTTATGCATATTAATGACGTTGCTTCAGCATTTCTAGTACAATCTGTAAATAAGCATCCAAAAAGCCCAGTTTTCAGAATATTCTCCCTTCAGATAATGTTGCAAATAAAACATGTCCACGGCAAAGGGTACCAGTCCTCTTGAATCTATGAATTGAGTGTAACACAAGAAAATGGCTTCAAATTCTGACTGAATAATCAAGAGTTTCATCCTGGCACAATTGGTGCAGCTAATCTTGACCACAGTATGTTTAATCATGTCCATTTGTTAAGGTAATTCACATCAGCTTTAATCTTTTCTTTCAACATCAAAAGTACTGGTCAAGACATACGGAATTTAGGGATTGTGACAGGGTGCAACTAAACATGGGCGCAGATTTTGGTTACATGACTCAGTTCAATGGAAAGTAAATAGGAAACCTAGTCAAATCGTTGAACAAAATGTGATGGATTTGTAAGGATTGACATAAACACCCAATCCAAAAGAAACTTAAGCAACCAGTCACGTCCAAACAATGAAGGATATCTCGGTGCACATATCACCAGGATAGTCACTATATAGAAAATAGCGTTAACACAGATGGTCTGGAACTTTCCCATCACCAGTAAACTTCGACCACCGTAAATATACATTCTAATTGTAGACGATCGCACTTTGGCGTGCTCAATTGCCGCTAATCATGGAAAGGGTAATTGTCCAACGGCTTCTAGATCATGCATTTGGAAATGATATCATCCCTAAACAACAACACGGTTTCATCCCAGGAAGATCAACGTCTATAAATTTACTACAGTCGCTAGATATATGGACCAAGGAATTGGACCAGAAACGACCAGTCAACATCATATATCTGGATTATGCTAAAGCTTTCAATAAAGTTCCACATCAACGCCTCATACACAAACTCTCATCTTTGGGTATACGAGGCAAGCTATTGAAGTGGATCCAGAAATATTTATCAGGCAGGACATTCCAGGTGACCATTGGAAATACACTGTCGAGACCTCGTGCTGTTACAAGTGGTGTACCCCAAGGTTCAGTTCTAGGCCCGACATTATTCATCTTGTATACTTGCGACCTAGGTAATGAACTATCCTCGTGTTGGAATTGCTATGCAGAAGACACCAAAATTTTCTCTAATCCATTAATAAACTATCAGACATTACAAAACAACCTCAACAATGTGGTGAGATGGTCGGAGTCCTGGTTATTACCTTTGTTATGTTTTGTCGTTTGTTATGTTCTGTCGTAGAGTTGAGGATGTGATTTCCAACAGTATAATCAATATTTGGGTTATTTCTTCCTAAATGAAGGACCAGTGCATTTATTCAGAATCTCAAAGTATAACCAGGACTCCCGACCATCTCACCACGTTTGTTGAGGTCACTTTTGTAGATGTCTGATAGTTTATTAATGGATTAGAAAGAAAATTTTGGTGCTGTGTGTGTGATCTATGTGTGTATATTTCTTTTAATATTAATCTAACTATATATATAATATATACTCATCCATCACCTATACCTTATATATATATATATATATGTATAAGGATGTGATAGATGGTTCCCGCAACTGATTTGTTGCAATTGTGATCTGATCGCACATTTTAAATTGTCATAGACACAAAGGCACCTGGATGAAGTATAAAAAGGCTCCAATCTGCTGACTGCAGACCAACTTTTACAGCTTTATGAAATGAAATTCCAGGTTCAGAGGTAGTTATGAAGTTTTTGTTGTGCACCCCAGCAATAAATTGCTTGTGCCATGCCATCGATAAATGTGATTCGAAGTTACAAGTTGATGACAACTTTTTCAAATCTGTGACAAATAGCCAACAACTTTCCTTTGACCTGACATCAACTATAGAATTTTTGTCGCTCAGCCACTTCAAGTGTAGGAGGTTCAAAGTGTGTAAACAATACTCGAAACATCTCATTTTGTCTTTGTAATGAGAACTTCAGATATCAGCAAATTAGTTTTATTTGGAATTGTGCTTTGCCAATGATAATAAACTCACTCAGTTGTAGTTCTTCAGATATTTGATTAACAATTAGAAAGTTGTTAAATTGTATCTTATGTATAGAAAATCATCAGAATGGAGCCACATTGTTTATAATGCCAGCGAGGTGTAATCGTTCTGATTTGGAAAATTTTGTGTTGGTACTTGAGAGACAGTAATCACATTTGAATATTTTAACTTTGTAACATAGACCAACATATTTATTTAGGAACAAAGGGTAATGTAGTCTAGCATTGAAAATTAAAAAATAAATCTCAAGCAACTGGCACACATGTTTTACAGTCTGTTGTCGAGCACTGATGAAGATAAACTGTCCACAGGTTAGCTGAACTGTTAGAGAAACATAGCTTGCTTGCTTTCTTGTTGTTGGTTGTTGTTTTTCCCGAACTGGCCATCATGAGATGATGTGATATGTGCATCCCATCGTGGCTCAGTCTTGAATATCAGGGTAGGTGCTCGTTACTTTCTATTAGAGGATCAGCATTTTAACGCTGATTCCATTTTTACCCCCCAGGGTAGTTAGCCCTAGAAGATGGGGTGAAATTGTGTTGATAATTTTTATGATGATGAATGTTGGAATACACACAAACAATGATAAACATCAGAACCATGCCCTAGGTGGGACTTGAACCTGCGATCTTCTGGTACGAGACCACAATGGCACTACTGCCTTAGCAATCTCAGCCATTAGACCAGCTATTATTATTGTTGTTGTTATTATTATTAATTATTACCACCACCACCGTTAGAGAATAGACAGTTAGACTTAAATAGAGCCGTAAAGCCAGGCACAGGCCTGGAGCAGGGATGCCCAAGGATGCTGACCTTAAGGCAGTGTGAATGAGATAGATATGTTGAGTTATATTCATTACATGGGGGCATACCCAGACTAATATGTATTTCCTCTGTACTGTAATCCTTCTATAATCTCTTGTCTGGCCAATAAATTTGTATGAAATCTGTGTGTTTAGTTTAAGAAGTGGCTCCTGCAGAACAGTGTACAAGCACTGAGATGGGATGAGCTATTACAGATGTAAGAATGGGACCAAGATAGGTGAAAGGGTAACCATGGCATGATGTTCATGGAGAATGAGGTTGTTTTTCACTTCAGTGTTCCCACAGAAAGTCTGGTTAAGGGTGGCATGGCAGGGTGAGCACTGTGAAAACATGAAAAATGAGGGGAAAGTCTGGGAATTTGATTGTTCTGGGCTGGTCAAGAAATTTGTAGATGAATCGTTAGAAGTCAAGGGAACTTTTGAGAGAGTTATAAAACTAGATATTATTCCTTAAAAACATTTGTACATTATTTTTGTTCAATTTTTGTTTATTAAGAAAAAAATCAGAGAACTAACCAATTAGTATCGGACTGGCTTCCTTGTTTAAAATTAAAAATTTTATCAGGAAAATATATACATATATTTTTTTTTAACCTGTAATAGTAGGGGAAAATTTGTCCCAGCAAATATGTGCCTACACTACGTCCCTTAGGTACTGAT
Organism: Gryllus bimaculatus; assembly: GCA_017312745.1. NCBI lineage: Eukaryota > Metazoa > Arthropoda > Insecta > Orthoptera > Gryllidae > Gryllus > Gryllus bimaculatus. The sequence goes on along the minus strand of BOPP01000148.1, from coordinate 2,938,272 downwards.
AGACAGTAGCATTGAAGAAGGGAGTCGGGGAATCTTCCCTGATTCAAAAGAAAACTGCATTAAGTAGTAGATGCAAATTTTGTGTCTCCACTAATATTTATTTCTGTTTTATATATTTTCATATTATTCAAATATATTTTAATGATTCCTTCATTGTTGAGCAAGATGTCAAAAGTAAACTTTGACAACACACTTGATTTTCCATCAGTATTGAATGCTTTAGGCGGGTAGTGATATATCAGCCATCATTTTCTGAACTTTCATCTAAATGCTTCAGTTGTAGCATGTAATGTGTGAATCTGGACATGTGGCTAAGACTTCATAAGTAAAATTAGATTTGTTTTAGAATCACCTGGAATTAACATTTGCCAGACTTTAATCATAAAAATATTTGATTTTTTTTAACACAATAACAATAGAAGCATATCCTCCCACATACTCCGTCCAACCTCTACTGTCAAATTAACATATCTTTCCAGTCCATAAATTCATGTTGAAAGCTAGGGGGACATAACATTCAGGCAATCTTTCAACATAACATACTACTCAAGTTTTCATGAACATGGTGATACTGAAGTTTTGCCTTTGGTAAAATGTCCGTTTTTTCATTTTCTGAGTTTTATGGATCTCTTAGCTTTTAATAAAAATCTGACAATAGAACATAATAGTTTCTGTATTGAATATTTTATTGAAAATATTTGCAACTGTTTTTAGGAATAAGTTATTTTGGCACTTTTTTATGTTTGGTTTTGACTTTATTTAAAGCATTTTTTTATTACTAAATTCAATACATCAGAAAATATATTCACACTAAGAACCACTTTTCATAATTACTGACGATGGGAAAATTGATGAAGATATAACTACGAGACTTGTAATTGGGAGGAATGCAATCAAAGCTCTGCATGGCCTTATATGGAATAGTGTTTTAAGGCAAGACACCAAAACACACATATTCCACAGTTATCGTGGAAAGTATTATATCATATGGAACAGAAATGTGGCCGTTAACAAAACAACCGTAGAGACAGAATACGGTCGGTAGAGCTCGACTTTATGAGAAGATTCTTTGCAGATAACAAGACTGGTATAAAGTAAGAAAGGAAGTGGTGTGGGAAAGAGCAAGGGTTCAAACAACCATAACCAGAAGACTATTAAAATGAAGCTCTTCAATGGTATGGACATGTCCAGAGGATGCGAAATGAGAGATGGCCAAAACAAATTTTAAATTAGATACCTGAAAGAAGGCGTAGAGGAGGTAGACCTGGTTTAACCTGGAAGACATGTATACATGAAGTAATGGAGGAGAACGGATTGGAAGAGGGTCAATGGGAGGACCGAGAAATATGGAAATCGAAAACGGCAAACTCTAAGGAGTAGAAACCGAAGAAGAAGAAGAGGAACCACTTAATTAGAGCAGTGGACTCTGTAGTATAACCTACATGTGACTATTCATACAAAAAGATACTGGAATCCTCAAGAAAGTAATCATTTGACAGGTTTTCGGTCAAAGCCAGATCTTCATTTTTGAAAATGTTATTGTGAGTGTTTATATCTGATGTAATGATTTGTTTCTGTACTCATTTTTAATAATAAGAGTATGTTACTGATATTAAACCTGATCAGGATTTATGTATGTTGTGCTTTTGTACCATCATATGTGGTTATATGAAGGATACCAATTTCTTTTAATCTTAGGATACCTGTATTTCATCATTTTTAAATCATCATTGTATTTAATAACATGCGACATATAATGTGAAAAATCTGCATGATATTGTTCATAATGCATTTAATTTGTGTACCTGTGGTTATATGGTGATGTCCATATCATATAAAGAATGTAATATTATTGTGTGTAAATTGCATATAAATCCCTGTTAAGAGACCACACCTTTCCCCGACCACCAGTCAACGTCTTAATAACTATTTTCTTAATATATCCCTTTAAGGGACAGCTTTTAGGAAAATTGTATGAATTAAGAACATTAATTTTCAGTAGTTGAAATGAAAAATAATGTTTTAACCCCATTCTTATGATATGCCTGAGCGGCAATCCTCTATGAAATGAGGGTAAAGGAGAGGGGAGAATCTGAATATTGTGTAACAATAAACCATCGCCACTAATATGGTACATTAGCTGTTCCTGTTCACTCCATGGCTGTTTTCCAATGTGACAGCGGATATGAAAGTGACCTAATGTTGAATTCTTAGAATTAACAGAGCCTTCCATACCTTACCTTCCAGGAAGGGCACATGCTACAGTAGAATATCATTTTCGAATGCAAGAGTCATATCAATTTACTCCCTAACACGTGAGTGTTTGGATTGCATCCAGAATCTGGAGCTCATCACTCACCCAAGATGCACCACTTGAATTTTTGTTGTTGTTGTTTCTTTTCTTTCTTTTTATTGTGCAAAAGGAGTATGTGAAAAGTGAGATTGGGGACTCCTAAGACAGAATGTGTTGTTCATTTCAAAATAGAAAGGCAGAATAAAGCTTTGTCAAAAGGTTGAATTTTTCATAATTTAGGCACATATGCTACAGGTCTGCAATTGTGAAAAGAATGTTGATTGTATGGAATTGTGGGGATGAAGAAAAAAGGTTCCTTCTCTTACGCAGCCACCTTTCTAAGACCACTTTTTTAACAGAACCAACAGTAGTCTCTTAATGCAGGTTTCTCTGTACACTAAGTGCCACGTTGTAAACAGAATTCAGTGAAACAAGCACATTCCCCAAATAATTCAAGAAAGAGTAATGTCACTGCTCTTATTCTTGTTTGTCATCTCATTAAAGGGGCAGTTACTGTCTGTTGCAGGTTTGTACAATCAGAGCTTTCATTGTTTCATAAATTCATTTAGAGATAGCTTTAAATGAATAGATAGTGAAATATACTAATAACTTTTTTATTCTTATGGCAGCGGTTAATTTAACACTTCCTACTGTATTTCCACTGGTACAATTTGCAGTCAGTAAACCGAATTGTTGGTCAAATTCTCATTCGTTATTCATTCTTACACACCTCTGAAGCTTTGTGAGAAACTTGTGATAAGCCATGGTATTATGGTTTGCAGTGTGATTGCAAACCTCTTTCCACTTAGTATGAGAAGAGTATGCATTTAAAATAGTTTTATTTGTATGTATGACAGCTTATGAATCATTTGTTCATTATACAGCTCACTATACCTTAACTTCTTTTCTGATTCAAATCCTGAATTTATTGCTAAAAAGAAATTATTGTTCTGTTGACATTCAATTTACATAAGCTGATTTAGATTTCTCTTTAGTATGTCAGTTATATAACTGCACACTCGCACAGTGTACCAAAAACTGCCATTTGTATGGGAAAATGGAGTTCTTGGAGGTAGGCAGGAATACACCTGAATAAAAATTCCCTTGTTTCTTTTGCATTTTTTATACTTGGTAATTTCTGAGAAGTGAAAATAACACAAGCATACGGAAATTCAGTGCAACAATTGCTAGAGAAAATAAATAGAGTATATTTACGAATTCTTTCTCCACACCCTCCTGTGTTCACACAAACAAATATGCACATGCATACACACACGCACTCACATAAAAAAAAATGTGTGCACTCACACAACTAAATTAGTATTTTTCAGGAGAAATGTTTAAAAATTACAAGTTAATTGGACAAAATACTTCATACTACTTAATGAAAATGAATGTATGACAAACTTTTAACCATCTCCAGTAATATATTATAAAATATTATAACCTTTGGTGGATTTGTTTTTTAGTTAAAACAATTATGGTAATTTCCTATTAATTATTTTATAAAGATATTTTTTATATTATTCTGGTGGCTAGGAACTATGACTTATATCAGCTTAATTTTGAAATGTTTTACAATCATGGTTCTTCTACTGTGGACAAAAACTACTAATTGACATTATTTTGTATTTTGTATAATAATATTTTTATAAAAGTGTTGAAACGTAGTATGAATATAATTAGCATCTCTGACAATAGAACATCTTGACATGTTATATCCCTAATAGCTACTTGTAAGCTCAAGATTTGTGTCTGTGGATGATTATACGAGGGTTGCCTTTTATATTTCAGAATTAGAGAACAAAAACAAATATTAATCATCGAAAATCACTTTATTGTTTTTCAAAATATTCGCCATGAAGATCTATACACTTTTGCCACTCTGACTGAGGTATCTCCAAAACATGCATTCTGAATGCAGTAACCGCTTCTTAAGGTGTCGAAAAACGTTGACCTCAGTTTGTTTTTTACCTACGGAAATAAAAAGAAGTCATTCGGTGCCAAGTCAGGACTATACGGCGCAAGACTCATCAAATCGATGTTTTGGGTGCTCGAAAATGCAGTTGTTTGAGCATATGTGTGAGAGCTCGCATTGTCGTGGTGAATAATGATTCGTCTTCGGCGGTTGGTTTTCCTGATTTCTTGGAAGACAGCTGGCAAACAAATCGTTGTGTACACCATCAGGATTGACCTGTTCTGCATTGTTCTAGTGGTCGGTTGCCACATGTCCAGTTTTTTCCGAATCAAAAAACAGCGCGACCATCGTTTGAAAGTGCTTCGTGCGCAACAACTTTGTTGATTTTGCCATCTTGAAACACCCATACAAGTCGACTGCTATTTACTTTCGCGGCTTCTACGCGTAAGCACGACCTGTCACGATGTCTTGACGTGTTTCGAAGCAACCGCGATCGTATTTTTGCAGCATTTTCTTTCGACCAATCGACACGAGGCCTGTTTTGAGCGATGGACAAATTGGTGTGGATCCAACGCGAACTTTTTTTTTTTTTGTTTTTTTTTTTTTTTTTTTTTTTTTTTTTATACAATCAAGGTTCATTCATATTGAATGGCATCCGTCCCTCTAATCCTAAGGTTGTCCAAATTCTTACGTAGGTCACATGACCGATCATTTGCAATAAATCAGTTCATGGCACAGCATCAATGCGTTTTGCGAACAACTGATTTGGGACGACCTTCACGAAATTCGTCTTGGAATGAAACTACGACACGATTGAATTCACCCTACCATCGATAAACTTTGATCGAGCTTCATCGCAAAAAATTGAATTAAGCTTCATCCATGCACTGTTGCTGCAGTTAATCCACGTCGAAAGTTGCTAAAAAAATAATCGCCCACGAAAATGTTCACGATTTAATTCCATTTTTGCGGCCAAGATGAATCTTTTTAATTAACTGTAAACACACAATTAGCGCTCGTAGTCAAAAACGTGTCTGAGACGTATGAACCTCAAAACCTCAATTTTACAATGGAGCTGTTCCATTCCCAGATCCCCCCGAAACATAAAAAGCAAACTCGTTCTACCATGCTTGCTGTCTGATTCTCGTTGACACACTGATACATTCATTTTCCAAAAATGAATGACTTAGATTTTTATTCCAAAGAACTTTCTGCTCCTCGATCGTGTGAGAGTGTTTCTTTATATAATCCTCTAGAAGCCCGAAATTTAAAAAAAGAGTTTTTTAAATCGCTATATGATGTTCAAGTCTTCCTAATTTAACATATGAGATGCCTGCTAAAACTAATATATGTCAGTATTCTTGACATTTGGATGTATTTGACTTCTCTATGTTGGATTTTTTGTTGTGATTCTCATTTTTTGTATGCCAGAATAATCAAAAACTGACGACGATTTTGTATGAATCCCAGCAGTTCAATTGGTTTGTACACTGCGGCAATCCCATACCCTATTTGTACCTTGGTTGAAACATGTTTGTTTTTCTGGAAATCACAATTCCTTATTTTGGATGAAGGTAATGTAGGATATCATTATCTCCGCGTTGACCCCATAGTTGGTTGTGACATTGCAACCAACTATTTACCAACCCTAATACCCATACTAATACTAATACCTACTGCTTGTTTAAACTTGCCTCAGTTTTTAGTAACTGAAGATTTGATGCATTTATAGTATTGATTTTCAATTTGTTTTTGTTTTCTTTTTTTTAATTTTTGCTCTTCTAACTTCTCTTCTTTTTGGGTAGATTTGTTTTCATTTGATTATACCAAATTGCTAGGTAGAAAGAAGTTAGACAGAGAAACAGTTCTCCATGCCTGTGAGAGTTTGAATGACCTAGTCAAAGCAAAATAACCCTTAAAAATATAAATAGACTTTAAAGTATTTCCCCCTTTTTGGTACGAAGGGCCAGACGGATGGCAGACCCATGGGCGGCCGTGGAGAGGGAGACGAGCGGGGCGAGGCAGGGGGGACATACCACTGGATGGAGGAGGGAATGTGCGTTTTGCAGAGAGATGAAAATTTAAAGCATATCGTACTGTGTTGAACATACTCGTACCATCTCACTGCGAATAAGGGACGAGTGTTTAGACATTCCGATCTATGTGCATGGCTCAGTGACCACTGCGTTTAAACAGCAGCATAGTATTCACGATCTTCTGCCTTCCACCGCATCGCGACTCCATTACTGGTCACACCACTTCACGCCCCGCCGGCCGTGCGCCCCGGCCGACGAACTGCGCCCTGCTGCGCACCGCAGTTGGCGCGGTTTTGCCAGCGGAATCCTTATGCGCGCGGGAGACGCACTGACCCATAATTCGCGCTCGACCCCGTTGGTGCTAGGGCGCCACGGCCGGGCGGCGAGGGAGAGCTAACAGGATCGCACCCGAAACTCGACGCAAGGCACTCTCTGCACAGCCTGACTGGGCAATTTTCTCATGTTGTGTAGCCCTCGCCCTTCGCAGAACTGTTTGCGAATATGAGAATTGAACAGAAAAATAGGGAAAGCGGCGCTTATATAATTCGAAAATATTCTTAATATTCGTAAAAAATTTCAAATTTTTTCTAAGACTCGTTAATTTTAATTACAGCATATTTAAGTAACACTTAATATTTTTAATTCCTTACTTCACCAAACTCTCTTTAATTCCTATTAAAACATTTATTATAGACTATTGATGCTCGAGGAATTTCTTTTGGTGTCCACCCCGCCCACCCCCACCAATCCAAATTAATGTTTCGCCGGTTCTCTCTGCAAGTCACACCCTTTCGTCTCCATGCAATTAGAAATAAAACCAAAATGGAAAGGAAATACTTTAAAGTCTATTTTATTTTTTAAGAGTCTCATTTTCTTTTGACTAGGTCATTCAACTCTCACAGGCATTGGAAACTGTTTCTGTCTACTTCTCTTCTACCTACAATTTGGTATATCACAATGAAAACACAATCTACCCAAAACAAAGAGAAGTTAGAAGAGAAAGCAAAAATTAAAAAAAAAACACAAAAACCAAATTGAAGAATCTCTTAATCACATTAAATGCATTCAAATTCAGTTTACTAAAAACTAGAACAATTAAACAACATAGTATTAGATTAGTAGGTATTAGTAGAGTAATAGTTGGTGCATGTCACAAACCAACATGGGTCAACGCGAATGAGATATAGATAACCTTACATTACAACATCCAAAATAAGGAACTTGTGATTTCCCCCAAAAAAACAAAACATTTGTTTCAACCAAGGTACAAATAGGTATGGATTGCCCGCAGTGTACAAACCAATTGAACTGCTGGGATTCATACAAAATCTCGTCAGTTTGAATTATTCTCGGCATTACAAAAAATGAGAATCACAACAACAAAATCCAAATAGCAGAATCAAATACAATACAAATGTCAGAACTGACATATATTAGTTTTAGCAGGCATCTCATATGTTAAAATAGAAGACTGAACATCCATATAAATTTAAAACATTTTTTTAAATTTCGGGCTTCTAAGAATTATATAAGAAACACTCTCAACAAGGAACGAGCCAGAAAGTTCTTTGGAATAAAATCTAAGTCATTCATTTTGGAAAATGAAATGATATATGTTCAAACAGATCAACACAAGCAATGGTACGAAGGTTGCTTTTTATGTTTCGGGATCTGGCAACTGACAGCTCTATTGTAAAATTGGAGTTTTGAGGTTATACGTACTCAGAACGTTTTGACATACGACGCCTATTTGTTTACAGAACTTAAAGATTCATCTTGGCCCAAAAATGGAATTAAATCGTGAACATTTTCGTGCGATTATTTTTTACAACTTTCGACGTGATTAACTCAGCAACAGTGCTTGGATGAACTTAATTCAATTTTGGCGATGAAGCTCGATACAAAGTTTATCGATGGTAGGGTGAATTCAATCTGTCGTAGTTCATTCCAAGACGAATTTCGTGAAGGTCGTCCAAAATCAGTGTTCCGAAAACCATTGATGCTGTGCATGAACTGATATTGCAAGATCGTCATGTGACCTATCGTAAGATTGCACAACCTTAGGCATAGAGGACCAGCATGCATCAATATTGCATGAACATTTTGATTGTTAAAAAAAAAAAAAAAAAAAAAAAAAAAAGTTCGCGTTGATCCCACACAATTGTCAATCGCCTCAAAAAAAGGCTCGTGTCGATTGGTCGAAAAGAAATGCTCAAAAATACGATCGCGTTGCTGAAACACGTCAATGACATCGTGACAGGTCGTGGATTTACCGTATGCAGCCCGAAAGTAAATTAGCAGTCGACTGTATGGGTGTTTCAAGATGAGCAAAATCCAAACAAAAGTTGTTCGCGCACGAAGCACTTCCAAACAGATGGTCGCCTGTTTTTTCGGAGAAAAACTGACATGTGGCAACCCGAACCACCTAGAACAATGCAGAACCAGTCAATCCTGCTAATGGTACACAACGATTTGTTTGCCAGCTGTCTTCCAAGAAATCAGGAAACCAACCGCCGAAGACGAATCATTATTCACCACGACAATGCGAGCTCTCACACATATGCTCAAACAACTGCATTTTCGAGCCACCAAAACATCGATTGTTGATGAGTCTTGCGCCCGTATAGTCCTGCTTGGCAACCGAAAATGACTTCTTTTATTCCGTAGTAAAAAACAAACTGAGTCAACGTTTTTCGAACACCTTAAGAAGCGGTTACTGCATTCAGAATGCATGTTTGGAGATACCTCAGTCAGAGTGGCAAAAGTGTATAGATCTTCATGGCGAATATTTTGAAAAACAATAAAGTGATTTTCGATGATTAATATTTGTTTTGTTCTCTAAATTCGAAATATAAAAGCAACCCTCGTTATAATCATCCACAGACACAAATCTTGAGCTTACAAGTAGCTATTAGGGATTATAACAGTCAAACGAGTTCTATTGTCAGAGATGCTAATTATATTCATACTACGTTTTCAACACTTTTATAAAATATTATTATACAAAAATACAAAATAATTCAATTAGTAGTTTTTGTCCACAGTAGAAGAACCATGATTGTAAAACATTTCAAAATTAAGCTGATATAAGTCATAGTTCCTAGCCACCGAATATATAATAAAAATATCTTTATAAAATTAATTAAATAGGAAATTGACCATAATTGTTTTAACTAAAAAAACAAATCACCCAAAGGTTATATATATTTTATAATAATTACTGGAGATGGTTAAAAAGTTTGTCATACATTCATTTTTCATTAAGTAGTAATGAAGTATTTGTCCAAATTAACTTTAAATTTTTTAAAATTTCTCCTGAAAAATACTATTTTGTGTGAGTGCACACATTTTTTATTATGTGAGTGCGCTTGTGTGTATGCATGTGCATATTGTTTGTGTTGAACACAGGAGAGGTGTGGAGAAAGAATTCGCTAAATATCTCTATTTATTTTCTCTAGCAATTGTTGCACTGATTTCGTATGCTCTGTTATTTTCACTCTCATTGTTTTCATCAATTACCAAGTATAAAAAATGCAAAAGAAACAAGGGAATTTTTATTCAGGTGTATTCCTGCCCTACCTCCAAGAACTCCATTTCCCAGCACCACCAATTGCGTTTTGGTACACTGTGCGAGTGTGCAGTTACTATAACTGACATACTAAAGGAAATCTAAATCAGCTTATGTAAATTGAATGTCAACAGAACAATAATTTCTTTTTAGCAATAAATTCAGGATTTGAATCAGAAAAGAAGTTAAGGTATAGTGAGCTGTATAATAACAAATGATCATAACTCGATACATACAAATCAAACATTTTAAATGCATACTCTTCTCATACTAAGTGGAAAGAGTGCAAATCACACTGCAAACCACTAATACCATGCTATCACAAGTTTCTCACAAAGCTTCAGAGGTGTTTAATGCAAAATCTACTACTGCAGAACACCAAACCAACCTCGGCTTATCTACCTCAAGTTGTCTCACAAGCTCGGTGTGAAAACTCCTACAGCTAACAAGACGAACGTTCTACCACATTCAACCTTCGGTTTATGCTCCCCCCCCCAACCTCGAATCCAGTAAGAAGGTTAATACATAAATAAAAAGCTTATTAGTATATTGTCACTATCTATTCATTTAAAGCTATCTCAAATGTAATTTATGAAACAATGAAAGCTCACTATTTACAAAACCGTGCAAACAGACAGTCAACTGCCCCTTTATGAGATGACTAAACAAAGAATAAGGCCAGTGAGACATTACTCTTTTCTTCTGAATTATTTGGTGAATGTGCCTTTGTTCACGAATTCTGTTCTACAACGGTTTTGGCACTTAGAGTTTACAGAGAAACCTGCATTAAGTTATGACTACTTGTTTTTGGTTCTGTTAAAAAAGTT
>BOPP01000148.1:2848385-2927605 GCA_017312745.1 Gryllus bimaculatus | reverse complement strand
GGCATTGAGAAAAAATTTGCTGGATATTTTTTCAATGAGCTTATCATTGAATGGGTTACTTACTAAGTAGGTGCTTCACAAGTATGTATTACATTGTACCTTACTTATCAAACAATCTTTGATGCAAAAGAAGCATTCTGATTCCCTGGAACAAATGCTTCATTCCTGTTTCAGTTTTGTTTACAAATACAACCATCGAAATTGATGGATATATTAGACTTTTGCTCCAAATTTAGAATCTCCAAAACAATGTCACTGCGCTGACAAACTCCCATATATTCCAGTACGGAATGCTCTGAAAAAATATACACGTCGCTTATCGTTATAAATAATGATAATAAGAAAAATAAAATGGATGTGATAAATATTAGTCAAATTATCCATTTTTAAAGTAGTGAAGATAAATTAACCTTTTATTTTTAAAGTTAATTACTATGTAATCTAGAGTAAATTTTATATCAAGTATAGGTTTTTAAACGCCCTGCAAGTCATTAATTTTATTGTTGTTCAGTTCTTAACTTAATACAGATGTTATACAGGTTTGTTACCTAAGAATTTGTCTGTTCTTAACATATAGATTGTTCGTGACGCTTGTTTATCATTAGGCATAGTTTTTCCAACAGATGAGTATCATAAAGTACCATTTCCAGAATTTTAGATATAAAAACTGAATATTAAAGTTAATTTCTTTAAAGATCTATTTGAAAATGTGGTTTTATAAACTGGTTAATATCTATGACTGATTGAAAAAGTACATATATCACAGTCCTGATCAAACTGCAATCTACTTTGGCAGATGCATATATAGAATTATCAAATAATGCTTAGTTATAAGTGCTATGAGATAATCATGTGCTATTTCTTGAACAAAATTGTATTCTGTCATCTCTTGTAAGTTAGTTAAGTAACAATGAATTATAATTGTACCTGATATTTTTTAAGTGGTGGTAATGTGTTCAGCTTGTGATCTTCTAATTATTCTGCCATGTTGTTTATTCATGATATTAGTCATTAATTCCACCAACCCCAAAATAATGAATATTTTCCAGATCGATGGTCAAAATTTATTTTCAAATTATGATCAGTTATTTGTGATGTCCCCATTTATTTTTGAATTTATGAAGATGAATTCGTATCTGATCAATATGATCCAGTTTAATTTTGTAGGTTTACTTACTTCTGATCCATAGGATACGACTATAGCGTACAATTGTAGTAGGTGAATATTTTCTCCTAGAAAATGCATAGCTAGCTTGGCAAGTTTGTAGTCGCTGTCAATTGTATAGATCTTGAGCAAATGTCGCATTATTCACAAGCATTTTTCTATGACTGTGTCTGTACCATGCCCTCCGAGCTATCTATATTTATGATCTGTTGTCTAAAACTATAGATTGGTAGTAAAATGGTTGTGCTAAGAGATGCGTAATGTATATAGCTCCTTGTCAATGTACATGAAGGCGCAATGGAAAGTAATCCTCTGTATTTTGAATTTATGGGGATTAAAATGTACTGATTTACTACTGTTGTGTCAACAAGTGAATATGACAAGATGTATCTTATTAAACTCAGTTATATTTTACAGAATATGTGAATTGGTGCTTTGGTATTTTACAAAACATCTATACATTTTGTCCAGAATGTGATAGTATAGACAAATTAAACATTGTTAAAAAAATTTCATAATTGTCATCAGGCAAATTTTTAAAATTGTTATCATTTTTGTTGATGAATTATGTTGTTTACTAAAAGATTGAAGAACTATATTCTAAGTAGATCTGCAGCTGGTCGCTTGAGCAAATGTTGATACATGACGAGAGGAATTCAAAATGTGTTGAGTTCAATGAAAGAGAGGGTTTTCAACCTTCTTGATATGATATCCATTAAAATTTGAAGGGTCTATTTGCATTTATTGAAGGAATGTTTAAATTTTGAAATGTCGGCAACGGTTCATCTGTCCTCCTATGATCGCTGTAAATTTTAGAAAACTTATTTATAGATGCTTATCTTACAAATTTCTAGCAGTAACACTTACTACCATACAACTCCACTCCTCACCAGTAATACTTTACATTTACTCCTTACATGGTTTGTATCATGTTATTGCCAACTGGATCTCGCTTGAAGAACTAATTACTTGTCCCTTGATGGAACATCGTAACTTTAGTTCAGCCCTTGTTTTGACTTAGCAAGTTTCCCATAAGATTTATGATGCTTTCAGGCCTCATGTCTGATGGGCTTTTACTGTTTTGGTATGTCCCTAATCATTTGATATCGGTCAGTGTTAATTGGGAGACTTTCGTCTATTTAAAACCACATAAAACTGGCCTTATCTACATTTTAGCCTATGAATGGAAAGCAATTTGACTTCACACATATTGAAATTTACATAAGTTGCCCAGGTCGGCAACAACATTATTTATAGCATTGTTGACATATGCACTGAGATTACTACTCGACATTAAATAGAAAATTATTGTTTCTGGCGCTCTACTAATAAGATATTAAATCGAAGAATGTTACAGAAGATTGACTCTTTTCAATTATGGCCCAGGAGAAACAGTACTCTTCTGTGTTGATCCTGTAGCGAGATAAAAGCAGGCAGTTCCCATAAGTCCCTCTTCATTGCATTTATGCTTCCAATTAGAAGTAGTTTGCAACGCATGTGTGTTTGCATACACTCTTTTTGTTCTTTTTGTATTGTTTTTTATATTATTTTATTTATGTGCGAAAATGTGTCAGAACTGCCTTCATTGTTCACAGTGTTTTGTTAGAAATTTATGTTCTAATCTGGAATCTCCTTGCTGTTCTACGTTTCATTGTAAATCTTCTTTATAACATTTGACTACATTTTGTCAGAGTTGATCGCTCACAAAGGCTGAATAAAATGTATTGGTTTTTTCTCGTGCTTATTTATTTGGAGAAATTCCTAAATACTTTTTATTATATTATTATTATTATTTTAGTATTTTAATTATTTTATTTTCTCTCCTAATTCATTTTCAGTACTGTGTACTTTTATAATTTCCATAATACATTAAGAATATTTAATGGAAAGTGTTGATTGCTGAACTTAGTGACTTAACTTGTCGACAATAGTTATCCTCATGACTAATGAACCATGAGTAATGATCTACTTGATACATGCTGAAACCTTCCAATTCTTTCTATCCCATTTGAAAGCAAGCCATTTAATGGTGTTTAGAGACCTGCAGTTGTTTTTAACAATGGAATGTGTCCTACTATACCATGAGTTCTTTTTTCCACCTCTCAGATAACAATTTCAGCTAGTACCTATTCAATTTTCGTTTCCTAAGATTTAAACTTAAAACTAGTTGCGCGGCTGTGTAAAAATCCGCATGGTTGTAAAAGTGAAAGTACTTCAGGCAGGATCGTAACTTGAATGGCAGATCCTGAAGTGTGTTGCAGCAAAGGCATGAGCAAAATTTGTAAAACTAGCCCATAGCGTTAATTTCACATAAAGCTTATTAGTAGCTTTAATTTCTGTTCGTGGATCTATCTATTTCTAGGTCTGCTATACTTTCAGATTTAATTGTTCACTAGTTTTTGTTGTCAATGGTCTATGATCTGGTACCCCCTCCCTCCCAGCTTTGCTATTAGATTGGAAGCACCTCCAAAAAGACGCCCAATCACAAATTAATTTATTCGATTATTACTATCTTCTGATTTGTATCGACCTCTTTCATTTATTTTTAAAGTTTCTGTTTAAATTTTCATTTGCTTGCATTGGTTGCAACATCAGTAATTAACATTTTAGAAACTTCTTGCTCCAGAAGGTTACATATTGTAACCGAAAAAAAAGAACAGTTGCCAGTATATTTCAGATTCCCTTATTGATACATGTCAAAACAAGTCCTCTTACTAATGCTTGTGGGATCTCGATATATTGGCTATCCCTGCTAGTTATATTTTCTTATGGGAGTTATAGACTTTACGAATGGAGCTTCTTAAAGAAACTCCTGCTTGTCTAACAGCACTAACCTAATTTTTAATTACCTGTTAGTTGAAGAGAAGTACTAAAGTATAGAAAATAAAATAAAGCTTCACAGATTATCTCAATCACTGTTTGTGTGGACTTGGTTCAGTGTTGATAGCTGAATTCTATCTTCTGTTCCTTCGATTAGGTAGTATCCAGTACCTCTTGGCTTAATGGTCTGCTTTACCCTGTCTGTAACATAGAACCTGTTTAAAAACTCTTAATCTCGTCAATAACTCATTCTCGACCCATAGCAAAACATTATTTGTTGGCTGAATCAAGAAAGAATAGTCACTAAATCTTCCAATTATGGCTTTGTTTACTGAAACTCTAGAAGCAATCTGACTTTTCTGATAGAGCAAAGTTCAGTGAAAACAATACGTCAGACTCGGCTTTAAAACACATTTAGCTTCACGTGACACCACATTCCAAACTTGTTGGCTGCAAATTGCCCATTTCTGGTACTGCTCCTGATTGGCCAGCTCCTTTCTCGTCCTCTATTAAATTGACGATCACTTCCAGTCTATAATGCCTTCGGTGCATTTCGTAGAAAGGCATCTCCACTTTGATAAAGTTGCTGAACCCATCTGAAATCCCTACAATACCTTGTAGGCTCAAATTGCAACTTTACATCAGTGCAATTTTCTGTCCTTAAAAAAACTTATCAAATCCCTCAACGGCCTGGCGATGCTAGACGACTCTCTTTCATCTCGTATTCATTCTTACACGTTATAAAATGATGCTTAGAGAGAACTTTGAAGTGTTTTAGATGAAGTTCCCTATTGTGCCACTGCAAAGGCAGCGTTTATTAATTACTCTTGATAACATGAGCCTCTTTCTTACTGATAAATACCTTCATTCAGACCTTGGATAAGACTCCTCAAGAAAGAATTGCAGCTGGATGGCCCTGATTGTAGAGTGCAGTAAGCCAACTAGTGACATCACGCTAGCAATCCGTTTCATGGTCAGGCACACGTTTCATAATTTATTGGAGCTGACCGTAAATTTTTTTATATCTTGCTTGACGTCAGGACACTATACACACTGCCATCAAAACTGGGAAGATAAAGAGTATAATCTCCCGAATATCTAAAACGAAGACTAACAGTTATGGCCATTGCCAGATTAAATACCCCATACGCCCTCCAAAATATCAGTTATTGAACACACAGATTGGATCGACTAGACTCTCAAATTTTAATTACCTTGCCGTGTGACATCGTGTATGACACAGATAAAAACATAGAAAATAAATAAGAAATTCAACAATTGTGGAATCAATAAACAGAACACTAGCAGCACCCCAAAGCAAATAGGCCAGACAACAAAATCGAAGTTCTTAGACAATTGCTGCTCCAGTTCTCCCTTGTTATGGAAGTGAATCGTTGGATAATGAAAAAAAATGATGCACCGAAAGTAAGCTTCCAGCAGCAGAAGTGAGATTTCTTTAGGAAAGCATTTAAAGTGCTGCATTCAAACAAGCACCAGATTTAAGAATGAGACATCGTAAAAGACACTTAGATTATATACAACCAAACATGAGTAAGAATAGTAGAAAACAGAAAAGAATGGTGGCGACCATATTGAAAGAATGAGGAAGATGCATCCACATGTAGTGGTTACTACCAACCGAAGGAAGAAGAGGATATCGGCCCGACGAAAGACATGGTCCCTGAAGTGTAGAGCGACAGACGAAACAGCACTTCTGCCTAATCCCTGAAAATGGAGAATGAGAAGAAGAAGAAGAAGAAGAAGAAGTCAAATTGTCCATGAATATTTGGAGAGCTGCAGGTGCAGTAATATCACTAGAAGAGAGAGAGCCTATTCTTCTGAAGAAAATCAAGGCTATTGAAAGGGAGCATCGAAGCCCTAACAAGCGACATACTCATTATTAATTTATTTAATTTGTGTTGCTGGGATTTTCTAACTTGAGAAATCAGTCTCAAATCGCTTGTCCATTGGCGATTATCTTGTCTCGTGGTTCCGCGATTTGATGCAAGCCACTCCCCATAGACTCAACCCATTTATCTAAGGTAATACCTGCCATGTGCATTTTATAATTTACAAATCCTCCATTGCAGGAAGAGTTGTAACTTTAAACAAATTAAAGGATTTACGTTCCGCGAATAATCAGTCTACGGACCATTCCTTTACCTTGCTGGTATTTGTGAGCATTGTATAGCTCTTGTGTTGCCAAAGGGAACATTTCTATTGTTGTCTCATTAGTCTATCAATCTTTCAGCTTTGACAATATTTCACATTTCTTGTCTGTATATCAACGAGATACGTCCATGGTATGGTTACAATCTGGTGCTCAGATTTCAAAAGCCACAGATACAGACAAGAGTCCAAAAAAAAATGACTATTACGTCGGTTGTCGTTGTTTAGCTGTACATGTCATCATTGATCAGTTAATTGCTAAATGTAACAAACATTTAAACTGATCATAAACAATGCAATACAGCCACACATGCTGCCTATACCACTCCATGATATTTACTGTCAATGAGTAGTAGGTACCATTTTTTTGGCCCCCCTGTAGCTATTTATACGTCCTTAGCGATACTTTAAGTTCTATGCTCGTGTTGTAAATGTTCTCAGAGTTATCTTGGTGAGCTAAACTTACTCTAACACAGAAACAATCCAAGTTTTATGGCTGAGAAGAGACCAAGTATGTGCCATTTCTGTAACGATGTACAGAACCATGCAAAGCTCTCTCCAAGCCATTGAACCACCATTAGTTGTAGAATCAATGACTTGTTGAAGCTACACTCACGTCTTTGCAGGGAAATATATAATTATTCTCCAAATCTTGAGTACGTTCCTCTCACGTATCAAAAACTAACAGAACTAACCCCAGTCGTCCGTAAGAGCTTTGAGCTGTTACTTACTATCTACCTTCAATTCGAGAATCTAATGGCGTCTTAGTTAGCATTCAAGAGCTCAGTATGCTAAGTTACATGCTACTACGACCTGATGCGCAAATTTCTGCCGATAATGGCTAGCATTCCATTCTACTACAAGACATAACTTGGCTACCAACTACGCTCTCTTCCGTAACTGGCATTTCAACGCGCCAATTATGGGCGGGAAGTTTGTCTATCAAGTATGATAATCGTGCCCACTAAAGAACATTCTTTTTGCTTACAAGTAACAGGAGTAGGGATCTGTAAATAAACAAGAATATAGTACAAACACCTTTCTCACTTAAAGATTCTTTGAAACAGCCCATGCCTTACACGAATCCGTACTCCTGCTCTCTGAGACAAATGGAAACCTTATCATGTGTTAGCGAAGGTTAACCTGGCTATAGTGCTTTTCTTAAGGCATAATTTTCGTTCAACATATTTTCTGTGGAAAGATTTGTAAATCCGTCAATCCCAAAAACTCATAAACCGTTCATAGGCTCAACTGGTCAGAATTCTTTCATTCAAACCCGATTAACAGTTAGATTAACATTTCATTACATTAGAGGCAACATAGACCTAATCAACAGTCAAAGGCAACAACTTGCGTCAGTGTTGATGTTGCTTTGACTGTACCAGTTGCTAGTCAGGTCTGATACTCCTATATTCACACACCAGACCATGCTCAAATCTATGAGGCTTGAGTTTGCGTCGAATCAATCGCAGGCAGATCACCATTTAGATGGAGTGAAATCTTGTGGACGGATCTGTCTCTGCTCTGCTGTCTCTCTCTCTCTCTCCATCTCTCCTTCTCTTCTCTCTTTAAGCATTTTCTCAAGCACTTAATACATAGAAATTGTAGATAGTTCCGCATTGCGCCCCCTAAACTGCACCCAATAAGTGAATCTTTAACAATCTAAATTTTTGTTGGGTTTTTCAAGCTCCCGGATCTTCCCTTGACCACCAGTAGATCCCCTGCGACCCCCGCCTGGCCACACAGCACATTCCTATCCGCCTGCGTGCACCGACCTCGGACCACTCGACCCACTCCGACACACACTTCCGGAGTCTCTCTCCAGTTACCATGATAAAAAATCATCTGCCATATCGCATTAATATTTATATTTCTAGTTACCTATATTGTAAACACTTCTGCCTTTAAATGATCTCTTGTGAAGTTGTTGAAATTTTCAGTCTTTTAACTGTAAATGAGCTCACCGAATTTTCAGTAACTCTGTGGCCATTTTCTGAAAAAAGTCTATAATTCCCTCAAAGAAATCCCATAGTAAAAAGAAGTTTTGCTTGTCTCTGATATTCCAACAACTCTCCATCTTTAATGAAACTATTAGACTGGAAAACCCAATTTCCTTAATAAATATTACAATAAGGAAGTTAAACCCAACTGTGTAATTGAGATGATTTGTAATCTGTTTCTTAATTCTTACAATTATTTTGTCCGTGTTAAGATATTTAATTTTGAGACTTTTGGTTTATCAAGTGAAATTGCTGTAAAGCTAAAATCAGTGGTATGCGTATGGCAATGGAATGTTGTCTCCGTGAACCGCCAATGAGAAAGAAGCGTCGCGTGGCGACGAACGACGCGGCCTTGATGGCGAGTCTCGCCACGTAAATAAGGCAAATTCAATTCACATTTCAATTCGGACAATAGGATTTCTGGTGGCAACATTGCATTACAAACTCAACTGCAGGGCATTAACTTGAAAAGTCCCCATTATTATTTATTTTGTTCTAATATGGGTCCAAGGATACTTCTTTTTATTATACATGTAAGCAAGACCCATAACAATTTCAAAATATTTCAGGATGCTAGGTCATTAGCGACGTCCTTTGTATGAGGCCCTACTAAATGGTGCTCGTCTTTGGAGTTTGTCTTCCAAATCCAATATGCACATTTTCTCGTGAAAATAACCATTTCCAGGGAAACTTTGCATCCCTATATTTGAGGCTTTCAAGCCTCATGATTGCATCAACCTTCTCTCGTCAATGGCTTGATACCTTTGCATTGATTTCATGTTCCTCATTTACTGCAGATGATTATGACGTGTAAATGCTTCTCCTTGGCGGAACCCTTATCTTGGATGTTAACAAGCATCATTAGTAAACCTAATTCGTCTTGCTTCCTCCTCGCATTCTACATCCGATGCAATGATTCAATGTCATGTTTACAGCTTCGCAAGAAACTTCGTAAAGGAGTCTATTGTATGTAAAATAAGTCTTATGCATATTTACATGACGTGCTTCCAGCTGCATTTCTAGTACAAATCTGTAATAACAGATCCAAACAAGCCCCAGTTCTTTCACTTCAGAATATTTCTCCCTTCCAGATAAGTGCAATAAAAGTCATGTCCACGGCAAGCGTACCACAGTCTGTCTTGATCGTATGAATTGAGCTGTCGTGCAACACAAGAAAAATGGCTTCATAAATCTCTGACAAAAATGTAATAATCAAGAGTTTCATCCTGGCCACAATTGGGCAGCTAATCTTGACCACAGTATGTTTATCATGTCCATTTGTAAGGTTAATTCACAGTCAGCTTTAATCTTCTTCAACATCAAAGTACTGCGTCAAGACATACGGAATTTAGGGATTGTGACAGGGTGCAAATAACATGGGCGCAGATTTTGGTACTGATCTCATTCCAAATGGAAAGTTAGAATAGCGAAACCTAGGTCAAATCGTTGAACAAAATGGATGATTTGTAGGATTGACATAAACAACACCAATCAAAAGAAACTAAGCAACCAGTCACGTCCAGAACAATGAAGGATATCTCGGTGCACATATCACCAGATATGTCACTATATAGAAAATAGCGTAACACAGATGGTCTGGAACTTTCCCATCACCAGTAAACTTCGACCACCGTAAATATACATCTCTGAATTTGGTAGACGATCGCACTGGGGCGTGCTCATATTGCGCTAATCATGGAGAAGGTAATCTGTCCAACGGCTTCTAGATACATGCATTTGGAATGATATCTTCCCTAAACAACAACCCACGGTTTCATCCCAGGAAATCAACGTCTATAAATTTACGTACAGTCGCTAGATATATGACCAAGGAATTGGACCAGAAACGACCAGTCAATATATACTGGATTATGCTAAAGGCTTTCATAAAGTTCCACATCCAACGCCTCATACACAAACTCTCATCTTTGGGTATACGAGGCAAGCTATTGAAGTGGATCCAGAAATATTTGATCAGGCAGGACATTCCAGGTGACATTGGAATACACTGTCGAACCTCGGCTGTTACAAGTGGATGTACCCCAAGGTTCAGTCTAGCCCGAC
Source organism: Gryllus bimaculatus (assembly GCA_017312745.1). Taxonomy (NCBI): domain Eukaryota; kingdom Metazoa; phylum Arthropoda; class Insecta; order Orthoptera; family Gryllidae; genus Gryllus; species Gryllus bimaculatus. The sequence continues at coordinate 2,917,387 of BOPP01000148.1, read as the reverse complement.
ATTATTCATCTTGATACTTGCGACCTAGGTAATAACTATCCTCGTGTTGAATCTGCTATGCAGAGACACCCAAAAGTTTCTCTATCCATTAATAAACTATCAGACATTACAAACAACCTCACAATGTGTGAGATGGTCGGAGTCCTGGTATTACCTTTGTTATTTTGTCGTTGTTATGGCTGTCGTAGAGTTGAGATGTTGATTTCCAACAGTAAACAATATTTGGTTATTTCTTCCTAAATGAAGGACCAGTGCATTTATTCAGAATCTCAAAGTATAACCAGGACTCCCGACCATCTCACCACGTTGTTGAGGTCATTTTGTAGATGTCTGATAGTTTATTAAGGATTAGAGAAAATTTTGGTGTGTGTGTGTGTATCTATGTGTGTTATATATATATAATATATAATATAATATATAGTTAATATATTATATATATACTGTATATATATGAGTATAGATGTGGATAAGATGTTCCACTGCAACTGATTTTATGCAATTGTGATCTGATCGACATTTTAAAATGCATAAGACACAAAGGCACCTGGAGATAATAAAAAGGCTCCAATCTGTGATGGCAGACCAACTTTTACAGCTTTGAAATGAAATTTCCAGGTTCAGAGGTAGTTTATGAAGTTTTGTTGTGCACCTCCAGCAATAAATGCTTGTGCATGCCATCGTAAATGTGATTCGAGTTTACAAGTTGATGCACTTTTTCAAATTGTGAACAATAGCACAACAATTCTTTGACCATGACAATTCAATATAGAATTTTTGTCGCTCAGCCACTTCAAGTGTAGGAGGTTTCAAAGTGTGTAAACAATACTGAAAATCTCATTTTGTCTTTGTAATGAGAAACTTCAGATATCAGCAAATTAGTTTATTTGGAATTGTGCTTTGGCCATGTAAAAAACTCACTCAGTTGTATTTCTCAGATATTTGATTAACAATTAGAAAAGTTGTTAAATGGTACTTATGTATAGAAAATCATCAGAATGGAGCCCACAATTGTTATAAATTGCAGCGAGTGAATCGTTCTGATTTGGAAAATTTGTTGTGTCTGGTACTTGACGAGACAGTAATCAATGTTGAAGATTTTAAACTTTGTAACATAGGACGCAACATTATTTATTAGAACCAAAGGGTAATGAGTCTAGCATTGAAAATTAAAAAATAATGCAAGCAACGGCACACATGTTAACAGTCTGTTGTCGAGCACTGATGAAGATAAACTTCCACAGGTAGCTGAACTGTTAGAGAAAATATGCTTGCTTGCTTTCTTGTTGTTGGTTTGTTGCTTTTTCCCGAACTGGCCTATCATGAGATTGAATGGATATGGTGCATGCCCAGTCGTGGCTCAGTCTTGAATTTCAGGGTAGGTGCTCGTTACTTTCTATTAGAGAGGATCAGCCATTTTTAACGCTGATCCATTTTTTACCCCCCAGGGTAGTTAGCCTAGAAAGATGGGGTGAAATTGGTTGATATATTTTATGATGATGAATGTTTGGAATACCACAAACAATGATTAAACATCGAGAACATGCCCTAGGTGGGACTTGAACTGCGATTCTGGTCGAGACACAATGGCACTTACTGCTTAAGCAATCTAGCATTAGACCAGCTACTTATTATTGTTGTGTTATTATTATTAATTATTACACCACACCGTTAGAGAATAGACAGTTAGGACTTAAATAGAGCCGTAAAGCCAGGCAAGGCTGGAGCAGGGAATTGCCAAGGAATGCTGACACTTAAGGCAGTGTGAATGAGATAGATATGTTGAGTGTTATATTCATACATGGGGCGCATACCCAGACCTAATATGTATTTCCTCTGTATGTATCCTCATAACATTCTTGTTGGCATAAATTTGTATGAAATCTTTGTGTTTTATTAAGAAGTGGCTCCCCAGAACAGTGTACAAGCACTGAGATGGGATGAGCTATACAGATGTAAGAAGGGACCGAAGATAGTGAAAGGGTTAAATGGCATGATGTTCATGGGGAGAATTGAGGTTGTTTTTCACTTCAGTGTCCACAGAAGTCCTGGTTTAAGGTGGCATGCAGTGAGCACTGTGAACATTTGAAAAAGGAGGGAAGTCTGGGAATTTGATTGTTCTGGCTGGTCAAGAAATTTTGTGATGACTCGTTAGAAGTCAAGGGGAACTTTTGAGAGAGTTATAAACTAGATATTATTCCTTAAAAAACATTTGTAACTTATTTTTGTTCAATTTTGTTTAATTAAGAAAAAATCAGAGGAACTAACCAATTAGTATCGGACTGGCTTCCTTGTTTAAAATTAAAAGTTTTATCAGGAAAATATATACATATATTTTTTTTAACCTGAATAGTAAGGGAAAATTTGTCCAGCAAATAGTGCCTACCTACGTCCCTTAGGTACTGATAGACAGTAGAATTGAAGAAGGGAGTCGGGGATCTTCCCTGATTCAAAGAAAACTGCATTAAGTAGTAGATGCCAAATTTTGTGTCTCTCACTAATATTTATTTCTGTTTTATATATTTTCTATTATTCAATATATTTTAATGATTCTTTCATTGTTGAGCAAGATGTAAAAGTAACTTTGACACAACATTGGATTTTCCATCAGTATGATGCCTTTAGGCCGGAGTGATATATCACCGCATTTTCTGAACTTTCATCTGAATGCTTTCAGTTTTGTAAGCATGTAAATGTGTGAATCTGACATGTGCTAAGACTTCATAAGTAAATTAGATTCTGTTTTAGAATCACGCGAAATTAACATTTTGCCAGCTTTAATCATAAAAATATTTGATTTTTGTTTAACACAAAACATAGGAAGCAATCTCCCACATACTGCCCGTTCCAACCCTCTGTCAAATAACATATCTTCCAGTCATAAATTCATGTTGAAGGCTAGGGACATAACATTCAGGCATCTTTTCAACCATAATATACTTCAGTTTTCATGAAACATAGGTTACTGAAGTTTTGCCTTGTAAAATGTCCGTTTTTCATTTTTGAGTTTTATGAATCTTCTTGCTTTAATAAAAATCTGACAATAGAACATAATAGTTTCTGTAGTTGAATATTTTATTGAAATTTTGCAACTGTTTTAGGAATATAGTTATTTGCACTTTTTTATGTTTGGTTTTGACTTTATATTTAAAAGCATTTTTTTTTACTAAATTCAAACTCAGAAAATTATTCACACTAAGAACACTTTTATAATTACTGACGATGGGGAAAATTGATGAAATGATAAACTACGGAGATCTTGTAATTGGAGAATGCAATCCAAAGCTTGCATGGCCTTATATGGAATAGTGTTTAAGGCCAAGACACAAAACACACATATTCACGTATCGTGGAAAGTATTATATCATATGGGAACAGAATGTGGCGTTAACAAAACAACCGTAGAGACAGAATACGGTCGGTAGAGCTCGACTTTATGAGAGATTATCTTTGCAGATAACAGACTGGTATAAAGTAAGAAAGGAAGTGGTGTGTGGAAGAGCAAGGGTTCAAACACCATAACCAGAAGACTATAAAAATGAAGCTCTTCAATGGTATATGGACATGTCCATGAGATCGAAATGAGAGATGGCCAAAACAAATTTTAAATTAGATACTGAAAGAAGCGTGAGAGGAGGTAGACCTGGTTTAACTGGAAGACATGTAATCATGAAAGTAATGGAGGAGAACGGATTGGAAGGGTTCAATGGGAGGACGAGAGAATTGGGAAATCGAAAAACGCGAAATCAGGAGTAGAAAACCGGAAGAAGAGAGAGGACACTAATTAGAGCAGTGGACTCTGTAGTAAAAACTACAATGTGACTATTCATACAAAAAGATACTCCTGGAATTCTAGAAATAATCATTTGACAGGTTTCGTCAAAGCCAGATCTTCATTTTTGAAAAATGTTATTGTGAGTGTTTATATCAGTGATGTAATGAATTTGTTTCTGTACTCATTTTTAATAATAAGAGTATGTTACTGATATTTAAACCTGATCAGGATTTAGTTATTTGTTGGCTTTTGTATCATCATATGTGGTTAACTGAGGATAACAATTTCTTTAATCTTAGGATACCTGTATTTCATTCATTTTTAGAATCATCATTGTATTTAACTACATTGCGGACATATAATGTAAAATCTGCATTGATATTTGTTCATAATGCAATTTTGTGTACCTGTGTTATATGGTGATTGTCATATCAATAAAGAATGTAATTTATTGGTGTTGTAATTGCATATAAATCCTGTTTAAGAGACACAACCTTTCCCGACCACCAGTCAAACGTCTTAAAAACATTTTTTATATATCCTTTAGGGAAGCGCTTTTTAGGAAATTTGTATGAATTAAGAACATTAATTTTTCATAGTTAAATGAAAATAATGTTTTAACCTCATTCTTATGATATCCTGAGCGGGCATTCTATGGAAATGCAGGGTAAGGAGAGAGGGGAGAATCTGAATTTTGTTAACAATAAACATCGCCACTAATATGGTAATTAGCTGTTCTGTTTCACTCCATGGCTGTTTTCCAATGTGACAGCGGATATGAAAGGACTAATGTTAATTCTTAGAATTACAGAGCCTTCCATACCTACTTCCAGAAGGGCACATGCTACAGAGAATATCATTTTCGAATGCAAGAGTCATATCAATTTACTCCCTAACACGTGAGTGTTTGGATTGCATCCAGAATTGGAGCTCATCACTCACCCAAGGCACCACTTTAATTTTTGTTGGTTGTTGTTTTCTTTTCTTCTTTTTATTGTGCAAAAGGAGTATGTGAAAGTGAATTGGGACTCCTAAGACAGAATGTGTGTTCATTTCAAAATAGAAAGGCAGAATAAAGCCTTTGTCAAAAGGTTTAATTTTCATAATTTAGGCACATATGCACAGGTCTGCAATTGTGAAAAGAATGTTGATTGTATGGAATTGTGGGATGAAGAAAAAGGTTCCTTCCTTACGCAGCCACCTTTCTAAGACCACTTTTTAACAGAACCAAACCAGTAGTCTCTTAATGCAGGTTTCTCTGTACACTAAGTGCCACTTGTAAACAGAATTCAGAGAAACAAGCACATTCCCAAATAATTCAAGAAAAGAGTAATGTCACTGCTCTTATTCTTGTTTATCATCTCATTAAAGGGGCAGTTACTGTCTGTTGCGGTTTGTACAATCAGAGCTTTCAGTTTCATAAATTCATTTAGAGATAGCTTAAATGAATAGATAGTGAAATATACTAATAACTTTTTATTCTTATGGCAGCGGTTAATTTAACACTTCCTACTGTATTCCACTGGTACAATTTGCAGTCAGTAAACCGAATTTTGGTCAAATTCTCATTCGTTATTATCTTACACACCTCTGAAGCTTTGTGAGAAACTTGTGATAAGCCATGGTATTATGGTTTTGCAGTGTGATTGCAAACCTCTTTCCACTGTGTATGAGAAGAGTATGCATTTAAAATAGTTTATTTTATGTATGACAGTATGAATCATTTGTTCATTATACAGGCTCACTATACCTTAACTTCTTTTCTGATTCAAATCCTGAATTTATTGCTAAAAAGAAATTATTGTTCTGTTGACATTAATTTACATAAGCTGATTTAGATTTCTCTTTAGTATGCAGTTATATACTGCACACTCGCACAGTGTACCAAAAACTGCCAGTTGTATGGGAAATGGAGTTCTTGGAGGTAGGCAGGAATACACCTGAATAAAAATTCCCTTGTTTCTTTGCATTTTTTATACTTGGTAATTTCTGAGAAGTGAAAATAACACAAGCATACGGAAATCAGTGCAACAATTGCTAGAGAAAATAAATAGAGTATATTTACGAATTCTTTCTCCACACCCTCCTGTGTTCACACAAACAATATGCACATGCATACCACACACGCACTCACATTAAAAAATATGTGTGCACCCTCAACAACTAATAATCAGTATTTTCAGGAGAAATTTTAAAAATTACAAGTTAATGGACAAAATAACTTCATACTACTGTAATGAAAATGAATGTATGACAAACTTTAACCATCTCCAGTAAATATTATAAAATATATATAACCTTTGGTGTGATTTGTTTTTTTAGTTAAAAACATTATGGTAATTTCCTATTAATTATTTTATAAGATATTTTTTATATTATTCTGGTGGCTAGGAACTATGACTTATATCAGCTTAATTTTGAAATGTTTTCAATATTGCTCTGTCGTGCTCTACAAAACCTTACTAATTGACATTATTGTTGTATTTTGTATAATAATATTTTTTATAAAAGTTGTTGAAACGTAGTATGAATATAATTAGCATCTCTGACAATAGAACATCGTCTTGACATGTTATATCCCTAATAGCTACTTGTAAGCTCAAGATTTGTGTCTGTGGATGATTATACGAGGTTGCTTTTATATTCAGATTTAGAGAACAAAAACAATATTAATCATCGAAAATCACTTATTGTTTTTCAAAATATTCGCCATGAAGATCTATACACTTTTGCCACTCTGACTGAGTAGCTCCAAAACATGCATTCTGAATGCAGTAACCGCTTCTTAAGGTGTTCGAAAAACGTTGACCTCAGTTTGTTTTTTACTACGGAAATAAAAAAGTCATTCGGTGCCAAGCAGGACTATACGGCGCAAGACTCATCAATCGATGTTTTGGTGCTCGAAAATGCAGTTGTTTGAGCATATGTGTGAGAGCGTCGCATTGTCGTGGTGAATAATGATTCGTCTTCGGCGGTTGGTTTTCCTGATTTCTTGGAAGACAGCTGCAAACAAATCGTTGTGTACCATTCAGGATTGACTGTTCTGCATTGTTCTAGTGGTTCGGTTGCCACATGTCCAGTTTTTCCGAAAAACATGCGACCATCTGTTTGGAAGTGCTTCGTGCGCGAACAACTTTTGTTGGATTTTGCTCATCTTGAAAACCCATACAGTCGACTGCTATTTACTTTCGGGCTCATACGCGTAAATCCACCGACCTGTCACGATGTCATGACGTGTTTCGAAGCAACGCGATCGTATTTTTGAGCATTTTCTTTCGACCAATCGACACGAGCCTTTTTGAGCGAAATTGACAAATTGTGTGGGATCCAACGCGAACTTTTTTTTTTTTTTTTTTTTTTTTTTTTTTTACAATCAAATGTTCATGCAATAGAATGCATGCTGGTCCTCTAATGCCTAAGGTTGTCGCAATCTTACGAAGGTCACATGGACCGATCTTGCAAATCAGTTCATGCACAGCATCAATGTTTTCGGAACAACTGAATTTGGACGACCTTCACGAAATTCGGCTTGGAATGAACTACGACACGATTGAATTCACCCTACCATCGAAAACTTTGATCGAGCTTCATCGCCAAAATTGAATTAAGTTCATCCAATGCACTGTTGCTGAGTTAATCCACGTCGAAAGTTGTAAAAAAATAATCGCACTAAAATGTTCACGATTTAATTCCATTTTTGGGCCAAGATGAATCTTTAAGTTACTGTAAACACAAATAGCGCTCGTATGTCAAAACGTTCTGAGTACGTATAACCTCAAAACCTCCAATTTTACAATAGAGCTGTCAGTTGCCAGATCCCGAAACATAAAAAGCAACCTTCGTACCATTGCTTGTGTTGATCTGTTGACACACTATACATTTCATTTTCCAAAATGAATGACTTAGATTTTATTCCAAAGAACTTTCTGCCTCGTTCCTTGTTGAGAGTGTTTCTTATATAATTCTCTAGAAGCCCGAAATTTAAAAAAAAATGTTTTAAATCTATATGGATGTTCAGTCTTCCTAATTTAACATATGAGATGCCTGCTAAAACTAATATATGTCAGTTTTCTGACATTTGGATTGTATTTGATTCTGCTATTTGGATTTTGTTGTTGTGATTCTCATTTTTTGTATGCCAGAATAATTCAAAACTGACGAGATTTTGTATGAATCCCAGCAGTTCAATTGGTTTGTACACTGCGGCAATCCATACCTATTTGTACCTTGGTTGAAACAAATGTTTGTTTTTTGGGGAAATCACAAGTTCCTTATTTTGGATGTATGTAATGTAGGTTATCATTATCTCGCGTTGACCCCATGTTGGTTTGTGACATGCAACCAACTATTACCTACCTAATACCTACTAATACTAATACCTACTGTTGTTAATTGCTCAGTTTTTAGTAACTGAATTTGATGCATTTATAGTATTGATTCTTCAATTTGTTTTTGTTTTTTTTAATTTTTGCTTTCTTCTAACTTCTCTTTGTTTTGGGTAGATTTGTTTTCATTTGATATACCAAATTGTAGGTAGAAGAGAAGTAGACAGAAACAGTTTCCAATGCCTGTGAGAGTTGAATGACCTAGTCAAAGAAAATGAGACCTTAAAAAATAAAATAGACTTTAAAGTATTTCCTTTCCATTTTTGTTTTATTTCTAATTGCATGGAACGAAAGGGTGTGACTTGCACAGAGAACCGGCGAAACATTAAAGGATTTCTAGTTTTGATAAAATTTCTGTGGCTTTTAGAATGGTTTGTTTAAATTATCAATGAGAAAGAAAACAAATTGGTGCTTTTGTGTGTTTAGGCTGGGTCTGCTGGTTTGCACCAAAGTGACTTAAATTCCCTCTCGGGCCCTATGGGCTCAGGTGAAGGCGCAGATGCAGAGCAGGGCCCTGCTACTCAGGACGCACTGGATGGACTGGATGGTAAGAACTCCTTTATTATTTTGCTCTCCAAAGCATTTCCTGTGTTGATTGACTGTGTTTTGTGGAGGAACTACTTGTGTTTAGAAAAGCTTTGCAAAGCTTTGAGGACATGCACTATTTTCATGAAAAAATTGTTCTGAAAGACATTCATTCACACACATTTCTACACTCGACTACAGAAGAAAAATAAATTTTGTTTTTCTTGCTAAGCTAATAATCTATTAAGATTATTTTTTCATAAGTTTTTCGATTTTTTTATTTGGTATGGAAAATGAAAACTATTGACAACATACATTTCATAAAATTATGAAAAGATTGAATAGAAACGATGTAATTTCACACAAGAACACCCACCCACCACAAAACAACAAAAATTAATCTGCTAAAATGTCTTGAACTTGAAAAGCAGCTTATTTTATTAGCAGCTTTAGGATGCTAGGTATTTGCAATTCATTTGAAACTTTTTTACTAAGGAAATGTCTCAATGTGCATTTCATATATTTTCATAATTACATAGAAATATGTATTACTTTACTTTTTAAGAATTAATATTTACTTATATGTATTATAACAAAAGTATTGTAAGGGGGTGCTGAAGGGGGAGAAAAGTTATTTTTTAAATTTGGTACTGACAAAAACAAATGGCCTTCTAGTCTTAACTGTTCCAATTGACAATGCATCTTTAGGTGGAAACTGAATCCTTCAGTTTTAACGTATTGTCTGGAAAATTTATTGATGCAAGTAATCTAATGTGGGCAATGTTCAGCCAAGAAGTGCTGAAGATGGCTTCTACAGGTAATTTGGGTAGGTTGTCGCAGATAGCTGTAGTTTGTGGTTTTTGTAAATAGTTGTGTATATATGTTGTGGAAGGAAATGCTTTGGACAAGACAGGACCTAGCAAATCATTTTATTAATATATTCCAGTTGTGTAATTAGATATTATTTGATTTTGAAATGTTCCCTTAAAATTTTTCAATAGATAAATAGATAAAATTTTTCTATAGATCGTTTTGAACTATCAAAATTGCTTTGCTTGGTCTTTGTTCTTGGTATTGTTGGATTTTAATTTTTTTTATTATTATTTTTTCCTGTTAGCTTTGTTTTCGTTATTTTCTTTGTGTTTTGTTTTTTTTTGTATAAAAGAAAGGCCTCGTTCAGCAATCATGTAGAGATGCCTGGCCACAATTATTTGTGCACCAAGTGAGCAACAGTATGTTGAGGAATTTTAAAGTTACAAAGGCAAAATTTAGATACGAATTCTATTTACAGTGGAAACAAAATGTTTTATAATTGACTTTTGACTAAATCAGTATAATGTGGGAGTAACAAGTGCAAAGAAAGCAGTTTCTTTACAATTTGCTGCAAAGCACTCCAAAATGAGTGTTGTTTTGAGATCTTGGAATTTTGTACCACTTGGTGCATGGGCAAAAGAAGAAAACCTAATGTAAGTTTCAAAGCCTATTGAATCATGAACATGAGGTTGCAGTTGTTTCAATAACAAGTTAATGGACGGTTAAGTGTTGCATTCCTGTTATAAGCATCTTTGGAAATGTTTTGGGAACATCTCTGTGGTGGAGTGATGGTGCGTTTTGCCACATACCATCTTCAAAATGTTGGGTACATTTGATTTTTTTTAATCCCAAATAACATTTTAAACATAAATTAAAGTTTTAATGGTCTAGATTAAAAATGTATAGAAATGCAAAATAATTATAATATATGAACAACTGAAATATACAAAGGGTACATATTTTATATGCTTAGCAAGAATCTATAACATGTGGGAAATATTTTTTATTAATTTCCCAGAATTTCCTCACGAGTTCAGAACAGGTGGTGGGAGTGGGCTTGGTGTTGGCTGAATATGTAATCAGTGCTCATTAGTCTTACTCTGGTGGCGGGGTGGATGTGGAGAAAAATTACCCTTCTTGAATGGTTTAATTGCCATACTGTTTCTACATTATTAAAGAACAACACATTTATTTTTCATTAAAAATTGGGAATTGTGATTGGAGAAATGTAATATATTTTTTATTTATCTCCTACTGTTAATTGTGGATTTTTCTTTTTCTAAACTACTATTATGGTTCAAAATCATAATGTGGCTAAACTTTGAATTGTTCCCTATTGAATGTAAATGACAAAATATGTTGTGGTGCTGCAAAGGGTTTCTCTAAATCAATTGCTTCAGAAGATTGTATCAACAAGGAAAAATTGAATATGTTGTCTGCAGTTGGAGGCAGTTAATAAAAATTGGAAAGAAAGGTGTTACAATACTTTAGTGATGAGAACTTAAAGCAAGATTTGCTCTTGCTTCATGCTGTTATCTTCTCTGAATTCTATAGAAGTGTATAAACGAAACAGAGCCTTAAGTATATTCACAATCGTTAAAAAACCTAGTATTATGAATTAGATGATGCATTTGAAACATGATAAATGGTAAATGACAGTTCTTATGGGAGATTGGCACTTTTAAATAAGTGAAATGATATTCAAAACCGAGAAATTGTGTGCAAGAAGTGTGAATTTTTCTCTCTAAGGCTGTGAGTTGTTTTAAGATTTTTTAAAAATTCTATTTATTTTTTACTAGACTTGTAAATAAAGTGGTAAGAGTGAGAATGAATAACTGATAATGGTTCCCCAGTTAAAGATAAACAAAAAACAATCAGTTCCGTATTGTGTTCACTTACCTTATTATGTTTTAATCTCCAAATTTTTCTCTTGCTCTTCCCTGTGTTTCATTTACCCCAATGTCTGTGGGGCACATAATGCCACTATTGAAGTGGAGATTAAGTTAAAATTAACAAGTTAAAACTACCTGATGTTCATTGGCATCATCAACAATAATATCAGTTCAAACAAAATGTGCTTCTACAAAAACACCACAATAAGGAGAATGTGAATTGCGTTTCCACTAACAAAGCATTAAAGCTTTGTTATTAAGTAAAAAAAATCTTACTTTCTTGTACTTAACAACAAAAGTGTTAACCTTAACAACTCTTAAACTGGAACAATAATAAAATTTCATTATAAATATAAAATCCTTAATTGTCTAGTTAAATTTTACCGTAATACAGTGAGGTTGTAATGTCAATGTGGCTTTATTTGTTGTCAATTTCGCCTTTTTTACATTCTTTACACATTTTAATTACATTTAAAATTACATTAATAAAATCGTTAATTCAGAAATGTCAAAATTAAAAATTAGCATTAAAAAAATTAGGAATGTTACAGATAAAAATGTAATGATTAAGACTAGTTAATACACATTGTTAATTTAAATGTGGATAAAATAAAAGCATTTTCCCTTAATGTTACATATTCCTCACATCTCTTTATTTAGTCTCTATACTTTTACTACTGTAGTATTTAAATTTTTTTATGCAAGTTAATAGGATACATAACAAAAGTAGGTACAGTGGTCAAAATGTATTTTTTCTAAACTTTATTTTAAAAATTCAATGGATGGGAATGTTCCACATCAATAAATGTATTTGTTTTTGGGTTATTGAGGAGTACCTTCACTTTTACGTTAATGATATCAATTACATTGTCTCTGTTCACGTTTCCTTTAAATTCCATTTTATTCCAAACGTATTGGTTTCCTGGGTAACTTCAAACATGTAAACAAATTGGTTTCCTGGATAACTTTTGTATTAGTGCATGAATTTGTTTCTAATTTTCAGGAAGTATTAAATGAGTCAGTTTCGACACCATTCAAAACTAATTGATTTAGGTACTATTTACGATTTTTTTTAAAATATAAAAATACGTAATTTATCATGTCTAATAAATTATGTAAGATATAACTTAATATATTGTCAAAAACACGGAAAACATAAAATAAAACTCCTTTTATATTGAAAAATTAGAAATTTTGATGGTTTCAATATTTTGTAAATGATAACTACTATTTTCTTAAAAGAGAAACCGTGCTGTGTTATTTGTTAATAGTTTTCAATTGAACCTAGAGGACAATACCATTTACCATAATTACAGCAAACAAAATGGAAATACATTTTAATTGTTTTATTTTAAAACAGATTACAGTAAAACTGACTATACTAAAATGTGTACAACAATACAATATATTTCTTGCCATAATTGTGTTCTAGTTCTTTGCAGTACAACTTATTTTGTTTTGTGGCGTATTTTTGCTTTTTGTATTGAACTCTTAGGGTTGTAAAAATTACTACCTTTTAAATCTGTGATATGCATTAAAAATGAGATGCACTATCATTGTAAGTTCAGAAGAACTTGTAGCTTGTGACGGTAAAGAAAACTTTTCCGAATCTATTGATGACAATTTGTAGTGTGTGTACTGACTTTTACAACAATACTATAAGTATATTGTGACTCCATTCCAAGGATATGGAAATAATTTAATTTGATAGATTAAAGAAAAACGTTAATATAATAATAAATAATTATTCAATAGTCACTCTGTCAATCATCGTTGTACCTGGCATGTACTTCTCCAACACATTTCAATGATTTTTTCAAGTATTTTTTCTTGTTGAAAGACTTTTACACTGTTTCATTGAATTATTTCTTCATCCTTCCCAAAATACTATCATCATCAACAGCAGCAATATTTCCTTAACAGTACGTTTCTTGTTGCAATGTGCCCCTCTGATTGGTCCTTTCTTTTATTTCTACCAGCTACAGGATCCTGATTTGAGACATCTTACTTTCTCGTATATGTACATATATACGGAGTAATATACATAGTATAGAGAAATTATATGATGCTGTGGAAAATTTTGAGGAAATGCACTTTTTTCACTTACATGTGAAATTCTTCTAATTAAAAGGTGCGAAGGGTTTGTTATTTCTGTTAGAGGTTACATGTATTTTTTTAATACATGTTCATTTTTACAATAATTTTGGGATACAGTTTACTTACTGGGATTTGATGCAGTTTTTGCTTTCACACTGTACCAACCTCATGGATTTTAATTGAAGTATGAGTTGATTTAGCCAACATAACAGAACTAGTGTATTTTTGTAAGCACATGCAATGAATACCTACGGGTGGAAAGGTGTTGTATTTATAAATCATACATTAATTAGATAAACTACATGTGACACTTTGCTCTGCATATTGAATTCCATGGTATTGCTGTGGCCTTGGCCTATGCGATTAACATAACACATCCTTGAGCCAGTCTAATGCATTTTCAAAGACCAACTCGGAGACTGCCGCCTTCCAGATTTACATAAAATATTGAGTACATAAAATACCGACTAGGGAATAAGATTTTGCTCTTGGCACCATTCTAAACATGTTTCGTCTTGCACAATTTCTACCAAATTCAACCTATTAATTGCCAATAATATATTTCAATCATCATACGGTTGGCAAAACAACTTACGAAAACTTACAGTTGTTAGATTGGCAACAAATGTCAATATTGTACGCAAAGTACCCATGATGTGTATATTCCCTTAAGTAAACTTCTTCCTACTTACTCGTTTACGTTAACTAACTACACTTCTTGCTTTCTATATTGCTTCTAAACTTTCTGTATTCATTGGATCTCGTTATGCAAGTATTTGGAGAAAATGACTATGTTATTTCATACTGTTGCTGAGATGTGAAAAAAATCTCTACGTTCTACGAAAATCATGCTCCATAATAGTATATTATGGGCAGCCCAAATGACTACAGTAATAATGTAGTATTGTAATAGTGTTGTTCAGGTTAGATTGAGAAGAAATTTCACTAGACATAATTAGTGTAAAAGCTGTTGTTTTCAATGCAGGAGCTTGGAAGAATGATTGTGTATCACGCAATTTATTCACTAAATATAAGACATATATCACACAATGGCTGTGAGCTTGTTATTCTGAAAATTGTTTCATTGCTTCTTTGTGAAAATGATTTGTATTTACCCATGTTCCTGTTGATTGAGATAGTTATCATAATTGTTAATAATTAGGTTGGCTTTTTAAAAGACATACCTTGTGAATCGATCAGCCAATTTGTTGCCAGAGTGTACAGAATTTACAAATAATTATGACATCTTCACAGTATATTAAATCCTTGTGAAATCTCTGTCAACGTTCACTGTGCAATAACTATTAAGCACTATTAGGCAGTATCTTCCTTGTTTTGGGAGAGGTACAGGATAAATAGTTTAATAGTGTTCTTTTCATGTACATTGAGAATTTTATTTTTGCCTGAACTGTAAATCTTTGACAAAGCATACTCATGTTTCCTACATGTTGAAGGTCCACTGATGGTTGTGTTACAAGTAGTGGAACTCTCAAAAAGTGGGGTCTCCACTGCATAGTATTTTATTTGTGTATTTTGCATCATTGGGGGAAATATAACTAGATTATGATATATAATGAGTGTAAATATGAATTTTAAATATAACGCAAAAATTAACATACATTTTTGTAGAGGTATGAAACAAAATAGTAAACACTGTGAAAAAAAGGTTGATAAGTAAGGTTTGAAAAGTAAAATAGTAAAACTGCTGCACAGTTTTACTGGACATAATGTTCCAACATTATACTATCACATTCACAGATAACTAATTCATCAATATGCTGGAAATTTTTAAAATTCAGAAGAGAAGCGATAGATTGATAAAGATTGCCAACATCTACTTACCTAGATCTTAGGACATATAACCCCTCCCCCTTAAAAAAAAAGAAAAAGATTTTCAAAATCAGTTGATGTGAAGCCTTTATTATTGCAGGCCTTTGGCTTGTCAGATATCCCAGCGTGTTAAATTGGCCCAAATCCAAAGTTCAGTTATCAAATTTTAGTTTTGCTTTCAATTTCTTATGCTTTTTTCCCCCCTCCATACGCTTTTCAGAAATTTCTCCTTGTTCTTTGAAATCAACTCTCAATTTACCTTTGTCAATTTAGTGGTCTTTTCCAAATCATAGTCAAGCCATCTTCAATTTAGTATTAATTTTTTCATGTATATGTTTGATTTTTTTATCATGTTAGACCAAATTTTATGATCATATGAAAAGAAGCTCTGTAATAATGAGAGTGAAGAAAAGTTCTTTGAATGGGAAAATATATTTGTTGATGTTGAAGTTTCATTTTCTGAAGGTGGATTCATGATCAGTTACATTACAGTTAAATCTCATTCTCATTGTTTAAGTCACTTGAGTGATGAAGTTGTTCTGTTGCTCCTTTAAGTAAATCAGTGTTATTATTGATAATAAGATCTAAACCTTTTGCAGCTAGCTTAGTATAAACGCTGGTAAAATCATGTAGGCACTTTTAAGTTTGTAATCTACCATGGGAACAAAAAATATATGAATAGTTTTTGTAAAAGAAATAAAAAACTTCTTTTATTGAAGCGTAATATTTTATGAGTAATTAGGATTTTCTAGCGTTTAAGTTCAACTGGTAATTTTGCATTAGTTATTATAATGAAAATTAAATGTGGGAAACAATTTAACTTTTTTCTGATCCATTTAATTGTTTTTTAACGTGAGTATTTTTTGGAACTTACTCAGGGAACTGCGCATCTGAAATAGATCATACTTTCTGTAGAAAGGAGGATCTTGAATTTGATAGCGGTTACTCAAAATAGATCCTCTGTATGATTGTAATGTTAAGAAAGCCATTTGTCTTTAAATGATGACCACCATACATGGTTTTCTCATATTTGAGATGATTTTTTTTTTTTTAATGATTTTTTTAAAATTATTATTCTTTTTATTTGGCATGGGCAACATCAGAGAAAATGCAAATTCATTTCTTTTTCTTGGAAGATTTCCCTTGTAGAATTGCAGCTAAATTTTTTTGAAAATATGACATGCGCGTATTTCTTTGTTTTTTTCAGGGCTGACATGTGAAAAAATTGGTGACAGGACTCACTTTTCTGCAATGTTTGTTAAACGTGCAGATGCATTGGCGGAGTGCAAATTATGCGGCAAAATTGTGACTAACATGAAAAACCACTACCTTGTTCACAACCCAGGTCATCACCGGTGTGTAGTGTGCGGTGCTGAGTTCACTAGAATGGACAGCCTCAAACGTCATGTTAGGAAAAGTCATGATCTATTCCCTGAACATTTTATGTGAAATGTATTCCCACATTTCATATATCGAACAAAACGTACAATTTTTATTCCCTTGGAAAATAGATCAAAAAGAAAAACTTATTGAAGGAACTACTCTCACTTTTCTTTCTCTTAAGATTGCTATTTTCTATAAGGACATTCTTTTCGAATATCACTCTTTTTCAATACTGTACTTAAAGAATTGGTGATGCCCCTCACTGAATTATATATATTAATATATTTTAAAAAATTGAGAATGAAAATATGAGTATTGTGATTTGTTATTTCCAATTGTCATGTTTTTAGCCCTTAATGTGACTATTTCAAGACTGTTTCATGTTATGTTTGTTATCACCATCTTGAGTTTTCTTTTTGTTGGAGTATTTGCTGAGGCAAATTCATATATAGGATCTATTTTACATTTTTTCTCACTTAATCATCTATTGGGTACAATGGAATATAAAATCCCCCCATTATTCAATATTTTTTCATGTGGTACATACTTGAAGAGTATTGTGTGGTATTTCTTCGCTACTGTGTAGTATATCGTTTTGTCCAGTTCAATGCTTTCTTGTTCACTTACAAGGAGGAATGTGCAGTGTAGCGCACAAGATACATCACTTTACTTCCCAAACTAATATTAATTGATCATAGGTATGATATTCATATCTTTTATATACTATGTGTATTAAGTGAAGCAATTTTAAGTTACAATTGGTCTTTGTGTTCATATTTTTTTTCTATTCACATTCAAAGGATGACGATAGACCTAACAATGCAGTTATAAAGTATTTTGAGGGATGCTGCAATTTTTGAAAGTAGAGAAAATAACTGGTTTCATTAAAGAAAAAATGCTAAATAGGATTGGAATACTTCAATTTTTGCCGAATACAAAATTGCTCAAAAATTGATGTTCTGTTATGACATTCGGCAATTCTTGCTTCTGAAATTATATCTTCATTCCTCGGGTTTCTGCTTTGATTGGATTTCTTCAGGCAAGAATTATATTAATATCATTGTCAATTTCATCAAGTTAATTAAACAATTTGTGTGTCAATGTTGCTGCTGCTGTAACAAATTGGTAAAAAATGCTTAAAAGTGATAATCAGAATTTTTGTTTCTTTTTGTTTTTGTTTCTTAATTTTGTAATTATCATATAATGGATTGTGTGCTTCTCATTAAGAAAAAAATATGACATAATTTGTTTTTTTAATTGAGCAAGGGTGTCCATACTTCATTAGACCAAGTTCTGAAAATTATTTTTTTTATTAGAAATAACTAAGGAACAAAATGTTTCTATTCAAAGAAAATACTTTATATTGATCAAATTCATGAATTATTGTTCAAATAAATTTGAAAATAGGACATGTTACTTTGTTACACAGTGGCAAGATACATTTTTTCAATGTTCAAGGTGTGTAAAAGAAATATATTTTCTTTTAACTATTCAAAAATACATAGGCT
Organism: Gryllus bimaculatus; assembly: GCA_017312745.1. Taxonomy (NCBI): domain Eukaryota; kingdom Metazoa; phylum Arthropoda; class Insecta; order Orthoptera; family Gryllidae; genus Gryllus; species Gryllus bimaculatus. The sequence goes on along the minus strand of BOPP01000148.1, from coordinate 2,899,182 downwards.
AAAATTATTTTTTTCCCTGCAATTATATAAAAATGGGTGTTTCTGTATTCTGTTATGCCTGCATGGAGTTAGTCTTATTTTTAAACTTCTGAAAAACGTGTCTTCGCCTGCGCATGGTAGGTAGGTTACAAGACAAGTAAGAAAATAAAGCACACACTAATGGCAAAACAACTTTAATTTCACTATTATTAAACTTAACACAATAACTGTTAACCTACAATTAACTAATACAACATAATTAGTATGTAACTATTGACACAATATATTATGAAACTCGTAACAACTCTCTTAGATACACCGATTTCTCAACTAATGGAAGCTTTGTCATAAAAACCTTACAATTTGGTTCTGCAGCATTTGCAAATTCAATCGATTTTAAATTCAGTTATTATAATCATGATGTACCAGGGACACAATAGGATCTCGTAAGGAACAACAATGCCTCCCTATCTTATGTTGCGAAATTATGGCCTCCTGTAACACAAATGTTGGCAAAGGTGGATGTTCCTTTTAAATAGTCCATGAAGAGTAGAGATGAATTTTTATATGATTAGAAAAAATTGTTTATATTTCATCGGTGAAGTGTTTTTTGTTTTGTTTGTTTGTTTTACCAATGGGCCTTTGAAAAAAAAAATTACTATGCTGTAACTCTCAAATGAAGTTAATCTGATTGTTAACAAATAGTTAAGGTCTTTTAATGAATTTAATTCATGTTTATTTAAGTAAACATTTAAAGGCTACCTAACAAAATCAACAAAATATTTCAGACAAAAGAAATGCTTCTCCATTGTCGTGTAAATAACATTCTGCTTAGTTTCAATCATTAATCTTGTTTTATAAAAACTCATTGGAATCGAATGGAACATCAGTAAAAAGGGAAATTTAGTTTTTTGTTACATATATCAATTATTGTAGATTCAGGTGCTGTAGTGGAGAAATTCTTCAATCTCTTTTTTGAAATTGTTCACAATTGTAAAAACAATTACAATAATAATTTTAAAAGTTGTGTATATTTCATTTCTGTTCCACTGTACATAATATTCTCTCTTGGTTACTGAAACGGGCAAGAGGAAAACTCATGATTGAAGTTGTGTAAATACATCGTCATTTACATGGGAAAAAATTAATTTTTGAAATTCTTTTTATACAATACATTTTTAGGTATGGCCTTGTGTAAAACCATTGTAAAAGGCAAACAGATGAAATTTTGAAAAATGTCCATTTATTATTATTATTATTATTATTATTATTATTATTATTATTATTATATATCCATTTCACACAAAAGAAGGAGGGGGAAAAAAACTAATCATTGAGATATTTGTAATATTGTGTACCAAAGAATTATATTTATACAGTGCTGTTTTTTTCCACAACCGTTTTATTCAAGTGTGAGAAGTTTTACCCTCTATTTATCTGGGTATAACATTATTCCTTGAGTATAAAGAATTGCTAATTGTAAACATAAGATATAATATTGTAGTTAAAAATGACAATGTATAAATCATTTTTAATTTAATTGTAGGAATTTGTGTGTAACTTCCACATATGTATCTCTTCAGCTCTCTTGTTTTGATTCTGTTATGCCAGCATGCACCTAATATTTGTAGCTCATTTCTGAATATCCATTGCATCAGGGTTCCCAACAGGATGTTAATTGATTCCCTAGGAGTCCATGGTATTTTAAAGTAGGTGACGAAGGAGCGGATTGGTGGTCGAAAGCAGATTATACACAGCTGATTGATCTGTAAAATTAAGAACCCATTAATTAGGAAAAAATTTTAATGAAGTTGATAAATTTTCTTTTCTGTTATTCATTATTTGATTCTATTATAGGTTTTCATCTAGTACTAAATTACTCATTTTCTTCTCTTTTGGAAATTCATATCATTCACGTGAATGCTTATTTATCTTTTGTGGAATTGTTATCTGTAATTTGGTTTTTGAAAATTTGTTTGTATTGTTAAATTAATAATGATAATAGTACAAAAAAGAGTAAAACATAAATCTAAAAATTATATATTTTCTCCAAACTCTTACGTATTTGTATACTATTTATCCTTACATTGTTTATGTATCATCAATTCTGTTAGAATACGATGCGTGCTGTTTATCTTAGAGCAAAATTTGAGAGAGTCAATGTACCAAACCTCTTTTTAGAAAGGTCCCTATCCTAGTCCCTGTTCTAGATCTTGGACTCTGCAGTGATGATTCTGTTTTAAGTCCCGTCATGTTTATAACTCAGTTTATTTCTTAATGCAATTTCAAGGTCTTTGAGGAAGTGACAACCAAATGGCTGTGTACTGATTCTCGGTTGACTATCCACCAACTTAAGTTTTTATTTTAGAAAAGAGTAATAATTGATATTTAAAAGGCAAATAACTATGATAGTAATTTTTAGTAAGTTATTTTCATCTCATAGAGGCAACACATTTCAGTCTGTCGAAATACAATTTATTCTATTAAATGAGAATCATAAGTTCAGCATCACAAGTTGTGAACTTTGCATTTTCTCTGTGATCAGCCCAAAATCAAAAATGGAATCAAAGTAGTGACAGTGAATTTTGTCAGTCAATATTTTATCTGACTTGATTTCTAATGTATGTCTAACTATATTTATCAATTTTTTTTAACCAGGAAAATATGTAAATAAAACTAAAATAATTTAAAGAACTCTAAAAATATTTAATTTTGTGTTCCTGTTTTGAGAATTGTTGTAGTGTCATTTTTATTAAGTATAAAATTAGCCTATTTATTGAATAGGGAAATGTTTTCATCAGGAAAGAACCCCACTCGTTGCTACAACGGTTACTCTGTGGTGTTTCTTCATGTAATATTTATTTTTTCCTGTTGAATGTGTATTCTGTTCATTCCTTAAGAAACATGGTTTTGACAGTCTTTGTCATTAATTTAGTTTTGAGAATTAAACATTTGCAAAATAATTAGTATATAAAATGAAATTACATAGAGAAGGAAATTAATTTTAAAATATTTTGGAATCATTTTGTAAAATTAATTTGTTGCAAACATGGAAGGGTGTGGAGTCACTCGTTTTAGCACCACCTTAAATGAAATGAAACAGATTTGAGAAGACAAAACCGTTACCAAATCTTTGTCATTCTTTTTGTTGTATTTCCTGATTTCTCCGAGCTTGTGCGGTATTAAGATGATCTTTTGTATTAACAAGAGGCTTAACATAATGATTCTATTTAAGTCTAAAACTGAATTCTATAGTATTGTGGGCAAAATTGAGCGAAACTTCAAAGATGAATTTCTTATATTGTGAAAATATTTTACCTGCTTTGCATACATAATTAATTTAACAGAAAGAAAATTATCTCATATCGTGAATTTATTTTGAAGCATTTTGTTTGTTTTTTTGTTGTCCAATTGTGGTTTTTTGTTGTTCACCTTGTTCTCCAAATATTCAAATTACTGCCACCCTTTTAAGAAACTACCCTCTTTCGTTTATTTTCAGAATATACTTCTACAGGAATGTCAGACCAATTCTGTAAACAGCAAGCCAAGGATTACAATTCTATTCCTTGACTTTGCCAGACTTAGTACGTGGATCCCTAAACCTTTACTAAAGGACCATTTAAAATTTTCCTGTTTCACAGGATTTTTCTTTTTTTAAATCAAAACTAACTAATGACTTCTAAACAAAGGGATTCATACATTTCATTGGTAAATGCAAACAAATCTATTTACTTCACCAAGGAATCTTTGTGGTAGTAGGTAAATTTGTCATTTTATTCCGCGGAATTTTGCAGTCTTAAGGTTTCAAATAAAATCTAATTCAATTATTACTGAGCCGAATGGTCTGAAAAATAGCTTTAATAATGAAACAAATGACATTATTGGTTCCATATACTAAACTTCTTACAAATAAGGTGTCATCATATATTGTTCTCAATTCAACAAAAGTTTCATTATTCCGACAGAATTTTTGCTGCTTAAAAGAATTTGCTATTTTAATTTTTTTTCTTTTCTTTTCTTTTCTTTCTATTATTTTTAGAACTATACCTTCCGATTGTGACAGCTGTCATAATTTCTTCCAAAATATTAGAACAAATTATTTCATTGATTCAGTGGCATTGCTAACTTCATTAGAACCAATAGCAGTGGGGAATGGCATTGTCACATTCACCTTGATCTCACCTATTATCTTCATTGATACTTGCTGTGCTAATGGAATGTGTAGGTCAGTTTGCGTTGTTTAGGTGTGTGTAATCTTTAAAGGATGTCTCTTTTATGAATTTGCTTCATCAGCAGGAACATTCTTGTATTTTTAGCTTTTCAATGTCTTTGAATCTAGTTTTTCAGAAGCAGTTGCCAACATTTGTATTCAAATTTTAAATTTTTATTATTACATATAAAGAGCGAGTCAGTATAATTCATTAATTATCAGATGTTGAAACTTATAAAATGAGGTTCAGATTTTAGGAGAACTAAAAGTAACAATCATATAAAAATTTATTGTAAAAAGTGAATGTCCAAGCTGCAGTTTCTGGGAAATTCCTTGTAGATCTATTTTACATACTATAATGTTCTCAGTTATAGTTGTACATGAAAATAAATTTATTTTATTTATAATATATTTTGTATCTAGGCATTTCATAATTTTCTCCAATTAATCATTTTATTACAATTGCAACGTTATATTAAGGCTTTTAAACAAATGTGTACCTACACATAGTAAGGGTGAAAATTGAATCTGTATTTTTGACATCTGACCTTCAAGATCCTTAATGATTTGAAACACGATTAACAAGTTGTTAGTGACTGTGCATATGACAGAAGTGAGTTGCGAAATGTAATGATTGAATATGTCTTTTTAAGATACTTGATAGTGAAATAGTGGAAATAATATTGCATTTCTAGAACTTAAGGACTTTAGAAACTTATTGCTGTGTTGATTGAAATTGAAAATCAAACAGACAGAACATAAGGAAAATCTGATTCTGCAAGCCATTTTATTTGCGTGTTTATTTACTGCAAATCAACTCGGGTGTGAACACCAGATTCTTTTGCATTGTGTCTCGATTTTTCTTTTGTTCTTGTATCACATGGTTCATTAGGAATCTAAGTAACTAAAATTTTATTGTCGTTAAATATACAATACATTTAGATAATTTTAATTGCACTTCTAGCTGCTTTATTTCTCGATAGGCTCAGAAAGTCACTGTGTCAAGATTTTTGTGAGAAAAAAATGTAAAATGATTATAGTGTAGAAATATCAAAGAAAAGAAAATTTAGTAATTTTCACAAATTACAGCAGTGTTTTCTTATAATTGTTCATTTTTAAAGCCTAGAACATATTGTCAATATTATCTCTCCGTTGCCATCTCTCTCAAATACTTATTTTTTATGAACTAGCCGTTCCGGAAAGCCATTCACTATTGTTTAGTAGAGTTGAAGATGCATGCAGTGACAAACAAATAAGTGACATTGGTGTTTTTGTTTTTTGCAGGACTATCAATACCAAAGAGAGAGAATGGCTCGGAACTCATTTCTTCCTTGTTTGAAAAGCTTCGAAATGGTTTGGCATTGTGTAGGTTGTGTGGAAAAACTGTGTCAAACACGAGAAATCATTTCTTGACGCACAAACCTGAGAAACATCAATGTCCTATTTGTTTTGCTACAACCACTCGGGCAGACAATTTACGGCGACACATACGAGCTAAGCATCCTGACAATGATCATAATTGAATCTCTTAGTCCAGCATACAAATGAAAAGAAATTTTCTCGTTTATTGAAACCACAAAAAATATTTTCACTTTCGACAATCATTTTAAGTATTATAGTTCAAAGAACCTTTTGAATAAGTCTTGAAAAAGTTGGATATTTTTCTATAGTACAATTGTATATATTATGTTGCACTGCATCCATAATTGTGGTGTTTTGTATTTACATGTCTGTGTCTTAAAGAAATTGAATGATTGTACTGAAGCAGAATATATTTTTGACATGCTGGCATATAAATGTATAATCTTACATTCTTTATGCATTTATTCTACATAAGTGCATCAAAACTTTTTTTTTTTAATTTAAGAATTGACAACAAATATCTACCATTTAGCATTTTGTTCATTTATTGCAGTCTCTTGAAATAATTGAATAGGAACTGCCTTTTACTATCTTTCGCCAGACATCATGGAAATAACATTTAGCTCCACGAATTCTGAAGTTTCTGCTTTGCAAAAACAGCTTCCTCTATTCATTATACATCAGGTTTTTGTACTGTTTTACTTTTAAGAAGTCATGAACATTTCTGCCTTATTTGTCTATGTTGAGTGATGGGTGTTTTTATTTTCATTACTAGGGAAACAAATCTTCATGCAGTTAAGTAGTATATCGAATTGCAAAATGTTGCCTTTAAAAGTTCAACAAGAGAATATATACCACAAAAGTCGCTTGTGTTGTAAAGTTATAGAATTTTCATCATCTCGGATACATCATCTTAATTGCAGGGATCAAAACATCACGTTAATACAGAAAGTGAATTGATCCAAAATCTTTTTGAAAGTTGAAGTTTCCTGAGGAAAAATTTATGTTCAGAAATAAATTTATTTAAATATTTATTTTTTCTGCCCTGACAAATTGCTGACGTTTTACTTACTGTATGTGTAATTAAGCAGTCATGGTTGTGTTAAAAATTTAAGTAAAGAAAGGGTTATTCTATAATCATGAATTAAGTAATACCATTAAAGAACAACAGATTGTCTTGTGATTTTTACCAAAGATTTTCCTTTCGTTCAAGAGGTTGCTGAATATGCGTGAATGTTTAACAAGAAATGTAACTTTAAGATCTGGCAAAGTATAAACTTGTATTGTGTGTGTGTTTAATTGATTTCTCTATATCCTATCCATAAATGCCGGAGAAGAGATATTTAGTATATTATTAAGCGTATTTGAAAATGTTCCATTGAATTGAAAACGTCCTAATGATTTAATTCTTACCAAGTCACTTCATTCTGTACAAAGAAAAGTGTTGGAAGGAATCATAGCAACTTTTTTTTCTTTTTTAGTTTTGATAGAATGTACACTTTCCGGACTACTCATGTGGATAGTTCTTGATCTTGGCCAACTGGCTGGTTTTTGTCCTTTCTCTCTCTCTCTCTCTCTCTCTCTCTCTTTTTTTTTTTTTTTAATACTAAAAATGGAGGTATAAAGCTATTTTCATCTTATTCTAATATTATAAGTACCATTTCCTTTTTACAGTGGCATATTTCATCAATAGGCTGGTTGTTTCCATTTTTTAAACTCTGCTTGAAAAGTGTACGTTTTTCAAGGAGGGGGGGGGGAATTCTGATATTGCATACTTGTTTATAATCATAATTATATCACACAAACATATGTCATTTTTTTATTATTTTATTGGCTTCTACACTGATATAAAAATATTCAAATTTTGGGACTATGTTTAGACTGTACAATTTTGCAAATTCACATCAGTCAACTTCCAACTGCTGCTCTTAGCTGTTTCAGGTACAAACTATAAACAAGCATCTCTTAGTATGAGCTTGAACATGATGGATTTTTTTCTAAATGCTTGAAACACTACTGCCGCACAACAAAGGAGTGGAGCTCGACTAAACCTCCCCATTTTCTTAGCACAAACCTTGTAACATGAAAATGAGCAGTGCTCAGGCTTCGTCGGCCAGCATGGTGCGCTTGTTTGAGCAGCCTTCTAGCATAGTCCGGAAAGTGTTAAATTTGGACTGTGCTTTATTTTTCCTAAAATTTCTGATATTTATGTTCACCAGCTTTTATGGAATTGGAGTTGGGAATTCAACACCGTGAAAGTATTTCTGTATTTTTGAGGTTGTGAGCCTTTTATCTGTGATTTCTGGTATTTCAGAATATGTAACATTCCAGGAAATGTATCCTGATATTAATGGTATAGGTGAAAGAAAAAATTCATATTTCTTTACCTAAACAAAGAAGTTAGAATAGAGTCTGTAGTGAGAGCTGTAGTGAGCAATACAATTGTAATTATGTAGTCAATATGTGTGGTAAATTATATGAAAAAACAGTAAACCTAAATTAAAGAATTGAAAAGTACATTACCTATTTTGTATTATCTTTACCTGTTACCTTATATAAATTTAATTAACATCCAAATGTAAGTTGTATATCTATGGCATTTGCAAATGACTTATTGAACCTGTAAGGTGTTTTGTTAAATTTCAACAAACTTCTCATACTGCAGTTACAAAGTCCCAATTTATTACTTATGGTTGGATTAGGGTGAGGAAGGGAAATAATCAATATTTCAAAAACTTTTCCATTATTGCTAATGGTGTGTGAGGGGAGAAATATTCTAATATTAATATAAAAATTACATATTTATTTATATTACATTATGATACATGATTCTTCCTTTCCCCCAAGTTGTCTTTCCTGCTCTCTTCACATTCTCTCATTGTGTCTTTACTTCTTTTCTCTTTTTATTTTCCTTTCTCTTCTTTCACAATTGATTTTTTTTTTCTTTTTTTCTATTTTTTCTCAATTCTAATCATAAAAAATTACATAATACCAGATAATGGCAATTCAACATCGTACCAAAAATTCCAAAATGATAACTCTTTCATTCTTCTTCGCTCTGTGCAAGACTTAATAAACCACTTACAAAGGTGTGTAAATTATTGCACTAGATAATTCACAAGAAAAAATTATTTACAAAATGTGTGTCTTAATGTTTTGTAATATTCTTTTGTTATTTACTAATACATACAAAGTCTTAGGCATCCTTTAACCAATATTTTGCCCTTTGTTACTTTACTGGACAAATACTTTATTAGGTTAATGTTTAAACAAATAACTGTCCATGGCAGCACAAACTTGTCCTCAACATATTTTGTGGCTTTTCTATTCATAGGGTGTGCAGTGTGTAATCATTTGCTTGAAGTTTCTCCTAAACACTCAGTTAAAAGACATTGATTTTTACAGTAATACCCAAACCTCATCTTCATTCATGATAACATCAAGTATATGTATCTAACCAATAGAGCACATAGAATTGTGGCTTCATGTGGTTATGTTTAGAGGATGCTTGATTGTATGCAAATGAAATTCCATAGTAAATTTTTTACCCCTTGTGCCCACAGTGGTCTGTTTCTGCTAGTACTTCAAATACCAGTATATTGTTGATATCCAGAGTTCTTCTTTCATGAATACTGATATCGGTGTGTAGGAGAAATTAAATAAAATTATAAATTCACTGGTTACATCATTGCTTATTTTAAGCTGTAGTGATTGCTCCATGCAAATTTACCAGTATGGTATAGTACTTTAAAAGTATATCTATCAATACTTTCCCATATTCTATACCTTGGAATGGACAAGCCAGGCAATTGCATTTGTGTAAAATTTGTTTTTATAATGATCCTGCATAGCCCAAATAAAAATATTTAACATGATAATACCTGCCAAAGATGCCACACCAAACTATTTTGGTTGGTTATAATCTTGAATCAGAAGGAAAGAAAACCTCAAAGATGATGTAAATTTCTTCTGTTTTTGTTTAGTGAATACTGCTTCAAGGGGATACATTCAAAGCTCACAGATTTTGAAACTGAAGGAATTCTTTGGAAATTAATGCAGGATAATTAATTAGTCCAAGATGATTTATTAGGAACAAACCAGGTCGCTCTCATTGCACTTAAGATGGTCGTACCTTAACTCACGAATAATAATTGATTGTCACACAGTGAATATGTCTTATTGACAATAAAGTTCATAAAAATGATTTCCATTTATCTATTTATTTACAGTTCAAGAAAGTACTAATTTATATGTGCCTACTTGATAACTTGCAGACATGAATTTAAGTATTTAATTTGTTTTAACAATAACTAATATGAATAATGTGTCAGTATGTTTTATACAACCGTTCTGAGTAAAGGAGAGTTATTTTCAACAATTGTGTTTATATCATTCTCCCTCTTCAGTTTCTTTGTCTTCCTTGTTATCTTCTTCTATTAGGTTGTCATTTTGCTTTACCTGGACTTATTTTATTGCGAATTATTTGAAAAACCAGTCCACAAAATCTAGAAAAATAATGGTAGTTGAAAGTTAGACAGGTGTGCCTATTTAATTTTTTTGAATGTGCATAGGACTTAGAGTTTAAATCCGATTTTCTTCACCTTTTTTACTTTCTTTTTTCTTTTTGTTCATTTGTATATATGGCTGTCTTTGCCATAACTTTTTGAGATTTTCCTTTTCCACTTTCATAGCATTTTTTAATTATTATAATAAAACTATGCAATTTTTGTAGGTATATAATGGTACTGGTTACCTACCCTTGGTCTTACAGATAAATTGATGTTGAAATTGTTTTTTGTATCTACTTGAAAATTATTCTTAATATCATTAAATTTGATTTTAGCTCATGAAAGAAATCATTTTTAAAATTATTGGAAAACAACTAAAGAAGAAGAAAAATTGGAATGATTTTAATATTTTATTTTTTTAAATATTAGTTTCTTTAGATCATTTTGTGTGTTTGAATTGATGAAAAGATAGTCTGTGATCAAACATGTATTGATCTGTGTATACTTAAGAACAAACAGCATGCAAAAAGAAAAATGTGAGAATATCAGAGATCAATGTACTACATGAAGTGACAGTCAATTGAATAAAAGTTATTCTGGTATCGTGGGTGCCTCTTCTACTCTTCTGTCTGTGTGTTGCAGCATGGAACATCACATTATCGCAACCATCTTCTAAAAACTGCACAGGATTTGAATCAGAATCAGGTTACGACTTCATGTTTTATCAAACCCCAAGCAGCCCTAGATCATATACATGTCGCATATGTTGCAAGACAGTGACAAATAGATGGCACCACATGCGCTTCCATCAGCCTGAAAATCTGAAATGCCCTTTCTGTTCTCAAATTTTTACTCGCAAAGACAACATGAAGGTTCATATGAAAATGAAACACCATAGTGAAAGTGTTGTAAAAACAAGTGAAAAAGATAGTAATGTCAAGATGGTATTTGGATATTTGTGACTCAAGAAACTCATGAAGAAGTGACCAAATAACGAGCTAGGAAGATCCCATTCTTATTAATAGAACTTGGATTTGGTAGCAGAAAGTTGAGACTGATGTGTGCATATAATTCCTTATTTCTTAGCAATGTAGACTGACTATAGAACTTTTTTAATGTATATGTATTCATCAGAATATTTCAATGTGTCATAAGTATACCTCGGATTTTTAGGTTTTTTAAATGTGATAACACTTTATTCTAAATGAAAGTCCAGGAAGAATTGCCTCTTAATGTTTGATGCATACTTTAATACTATAGTGGTGGACAGCACATTTTCTCAGCCTCTGCGAGCAATATTTCCTTTTTACTTACCTGAGTAAGGGTTTCATGAGTGATTAGAGGTGTCCTGGATTCAGATTACTTGTGTTTCCAACAGAAAACATTCTTTCAATGAGGGCTCGGTGTTTAATGCAATTGTACATTTCGTCTCTTGATTCTGAGAAGTCCAGATTTCTGTTTTCTTTCCAACTCAAAAGTACCTTGGTGCTTTTTTTTTTAATTTCTTTTAAGTTTTATTTTACATAAATGAGGTGTGTTGTATAAAATTGCTTATTTTGCCATTAATAATGCATTGAATTGCATATTTCATGTTGACATTATTTCCTATTTTGGCTCATTTTCCCTATTTATGAAACTTTGTCCTCAAACTATGACTCCTTGAATATATTATTTCTTCTTCTTTTATTCCCTTGAATAGTACAATGGAACAATTACACAAACAATACTAAGAAAATTACGGAGTTTGATAACGATACATAGCCCTGTTTTGCAGACCTATTTTTTGCTTCGCAGGAAGAGGATCCAACTAGTGTTCATACTTCAAACATGTGATTTCATAGAATCAGTTTGTGTCTTATCTCTCTCTATCTCCATCTCTCTCTTTCCATTTGCCATTTTCTTGAGCAGTTAATTATGTTACTATTTTGTTACTAGTTCAAAATGTGAAGTTCAACCTCATATTTGTTTTCCTTTTGATCTGCATGTTTTGGTACATTCTGCATAGAAATCCAAGTTATACTTATAATTTACCCTTTAACTTCTACTACATTGCTTTGGGTTGAATTACACTCGCTTGCAAAAATGTTAAGTAAAGCTTCAGAAGAGCAAAGACATTTTAAATTGCTCTCACTAACTGTAATTTTGCCTGAAATCATGCCTCTCACCTATACGGTTAATTACCCTTTGCATATACTCCATATAAGTAATTCAATAGCTGGTAACTAGATTCCCCTTTTTGGTTGTATAACGTACTTCATATTTCACAGAAATCAAAATCTAGCAAATCTAGAAACTTCAAGACTCAATAAGTACACTATTGAGCTGCCTCATGTATATAATACTCTCATGTATACATGAGAAGACATTTTTAAGTCCATGCACTCTATTACACTGAACACACACAATGCATTTCAATCAAAATAAAAAACTTCATTTTTATTTGAAATTGTGCGCTCATTAAACATTTGACAAGTTTCAAATATTTACTTTTAAAAAGTTAATTAGGAATTTGCCTAAAAATCTGAGGTTTGAAGGTTCTTAGGCTTACAGAATGTAAGAAAATGGTATATTTGAAACAAATTAAGGATTGTCATTTGTCTTAAAATTTTGCCTTATTTTCAGGTTAGTGAGATTGTCAGTCAATGTAAATTAAATTTTATTGTACTAAATTGTGTTTTAAAAAAACGGGGTATTAATTTTCAACAAAAGGATGATTTGAAATGTTATTTCATTTTTAAATTTCTTGTCCCATTGTTAATTGGCTACATAATTTTTAATCTTCATATAATTTAGCTGGAATTTGTCTTCCAACTGCAGTAGCAAAACCTTTTTCTACGTCTGTTGTTGTTGTTGTTATTATTATTATTATTATTATTATTATTATTATTATTATTATTATTAAAAGTGATTAACAAATTTCTGTAGGACCGAAAAAGACAATGTGCATGACAGATACAAAATTTTTAACTTTTACTTTAAGTATATTTTTACTCACATATCAAAGAGAGATGGTTTCAATACTGTTCGCAAAGAAAGCAACAATTAAAAAATAGTAATAAAATTGTCACAGTTTACAACGCTTGAATTTAATTCATGTGGAAAGTTACATTCAAACTGCAAAGATTCAGAAAGTAACTTTCTGCATACGTCACTGAAAAATTTAAATATAATTCAAGAATGATGAAAAGGTTCATAAATTCATACTAATGACAATGAAATATATTTAAAAACAACAATACACTGTATAATTTATTACTTACTGGTTACAATGATGCAGTTGTCCCTACTGATGTAGATGGCCTTGCATAATTGATGGGGTCAGAAAATCATAACAATAACGCGTATTTCACACGTGTGAAATGTAGATCATGGAATTTTCTCAAAGAAAACTAATAAGATGATCCCAATACTGTATAAAACTGTTCAGAATTTGCACAACCTATATCTTTGTTTTTCCTTTGTCGTACAGCAATTATTAAAATACGGTGTTGTTCTGTCCCCTTCAATTGTTGCATGATTGGTGCTCTTGAGACCATGGAACATGTTTTCCTTCAATTCTTTTGCATAATTTTCCTTCTATATCAATATTGTGATGCAAATTTATTGTATCACATAGATGTATTGCATAATATAAATTGATCATGATGTTGGAGATTTCACTACTTAAGACTTTTCATGAAAATGTGATGATAGAACATTTTCAGTGAATAAAGTAACCTTTTTTTCTTGATGTCAATTATAAATAATGAAAGGTTTCTCTTGTTTGTAATTTTTATTTTTGAGGAAGAACTTCTTTATTTGCTTCGTGTACAAATTCAGAAATGCCCCATATACTATTTCATCGCCATCATTCCAATGCCATTTTCCATTGTCATAAATTAATTCCACTACTTTCTCAATATGTAAAATCTACTTGTCTAAAAACAATATCATCATTTGTAATGATTAATTGCACATATTATTTGCAACTCCCAGTCTTATCGCCACTCAGATTGTGATCACACGTATTGCCGTGAACTTTCAATATGTTTCTCTGTCCTCTTCTCTCTTTTCTAATTTCTTTTCTTCTTTCTCTTTCTTCTCTTTCCTTGTTTCTTTCGTCTTTTCCTCTCTCCTCCCTTTTTCTTCCCCTTTCTCTCTCTTCTCTCCCGGCCTCTTCTTCTCTTCCCCTCATCCCCTCTCTCATACTAACATTTTATTTTATAGTAGGTTTATAAAGTGTATATTTTAGCAAAACAATTTACGATCTCTAAGACGGAATTAGTTAATTTCTCTCTCTCTCTTTTTCTCAATTTTATTATTTGTTTATTTACTTATTTTACATTTTTCTTTTGAATATTACAATTTTGATTATATTTACCATTATTTTAGTAATAAGTATTGAATTTTATCAAACATTATTAAATTGTACATAAGAAAATTGTCATTCGACATAACATGAATCTCAACTAGTGTGATTTAGGTTAGGTCATTTTAATTCTATTTCCCTCTCTTCTGATCTCCTCTTATGCTGCTTCTTTTCTCCTCTCCCTCCTTTCTCAAACATTTTTTAAATATTTTTATTTTATATTAGGTGTATTATTTTTCAGCCAAACAATTTACAATATCTGTGGCACAATAAACTGATTTTTTCTCTATTTCATCTCTCCAGCTTTACATATTAGTATATTATTGAGTTAGAAGTTTTATAATCAGTATTAAGAATAGGATTCTGTCAAAGAATATGAAATCTTAAATGTAATAAGAAATTTGTCAGGTTACAAAACTTTTTATTTCAACTAGTGTGATTTAGGGTTTTCTTATCATTTTAATTCTCGTAATGTTCTTAATTTATTTGAAATTAGGGGCTGAAAATGTTTGTAAGATTAAGGTTTTTGGCTTGAGTTATTGGATGTTTAGTTAAAGGATGTTTCTCATTTTTGTAACAGCAAGTGAATTGAAAGTTATTTTCCCTAGAATTAAATTTTTCAACATGTCTCACCATGGTTTCTCTGATGTATACAAACTCACATATCTGAATTTTCTGAGATCTTCAATTTGAAATCTTCTACTTCGAATATGTGATAATTACAAGTATTCCGTGTATTGTTAAATCCAACACCTGAAAGATGTGATATGCTACCCTCCTTGAACATGGTCCAAACCCAATAAATCTCCTTAGCTACGCATGTCTTGTTTCAATTCGATGTTCATCTTTGCTAATTGTGAGTAAAATTTTGTTGTGTGAAAGTTAATAGTAAAACGAAATATGAAACAGCACATGTAAATACTGCACTTCTTTTCTGCTCAATCCACAGCGTCAGCTGTCGGAAGGAGTTATGTTCTGTGTATGAGAATATAGTCTTGACATCAAGAGTGAGAAATTGCAGATTAACATGATCAAATATTTGCATATTTGTGTCAAAATCAAAACTGTTTCATTGATTTTGTATTTTTACAGCCTTCGTGAGTATCTTTCAAAAACATTGACACACCCTAACATGGCCAGAAACTGCTTAGTGTTACCAATAATTTATGTGTATATTCAAAATTAGTAATATAAATTACAAAAATGTTGAGTTTCAATGTTTGTATGCTGCTGAGGTATGAAATCTCTTAAATAGAAGTAAATTCTTTCGGCAACAGGCATTTCAAACTATTTACTGAGTGTTTTAAACGCATTTGTCTTCCAGATACCATTTGGATGTGAACACTAAAATAAGTAAAATTAAAAATATGTCCTCGGATTGCTTTTAACAACTTCAGTGTGCTAGCCTAAGAAACTGGTTTTATTTATTTTTAATTTATTTATTATTAAAGACAGTAAAAGCCAATTGTGGCATGTGAGAGGCGAATTCAATCTGACAATGAACACGTTTTCATGAGTTTCAGAATCTGTCCTCTCTATTTTACTGCATATCGGGTCAATTGAGGTTAATATGATACAGGAAACAAAAAACCGGGCTTACACACTTCAAGAATTGTTACTTGGGTACTCCAAAATTAACCATAAAAGTAGGAAATGTATTCTATTATTAATATTCACTGTGTAACAAACACTCAAAATGTTATAATAATTAAGTCAAGAAAACTCTAAACTGAACTCTTAACTTTACTTTATTTATCCTAGTCAAAAACTGATTGGAAACTTATGACATTACTTCATATTTTTGAAGAGTTGATCAGGAAGAATTCATCCATCTTTCGATAAATGATTGCAAAAATATTAATTGCATTAAATAAATAATAATTATATATGCTATAAATAAATATGACACCTAGCCTCAAGTTTGTGGGACTATGATATGGTTGAGGGCACTAATGTGATACAGCTTTCAGGGGTATTTGGATACATTTTTAAAAATTAACATACAGCCAACAAGAAAGTAATTTTTTAAAATTGTTATTGTTTTAATATTTCTTCTCTTACACGGGAAGCCATAAAGCAACTGCTCATAACTAATATTTATGTTTTTGATCAATAGTAGTTTTCTATGGAATAAAGCGCAGAAAAAAATATAAAACAACTTTTTAACTTATCTTATAGTACAGAAAAAATATTCTAACTAATATCTCACTGCACAGCTTCTGATTTGATTTTTCACTGAAACCATACGAGCCATCCCTCCAACTCCAGACATCAACAGTTCCCCTTCAGCTGCCATCTTCTATTGCACTTTTAAGGCATTACTGTTAGAGAAAGAGAGAAAATAATATTATTAATATTAATAATAAATGAAAGAAGATGATAGATCCAACAGCAGCAAACATTGTTAGTGAAGAGTGGATTGATATTGAAAAGAAGAAAAAGGAAAAAAGAGCAAAGAAAAGAAGAAAGCCAAAAACAGGCAGAAAAAACTCTAAAGGGAATTGAGAAAACGAAAAATTGTTTTATCAGATAATAGTAATTTGGTTGTCAAAGATTTTATACCCTTGCGGGTAAGTGATGCAGGTGTGGAAGACATATAAAGACAAATAAAGTGGAAGAACAGTCAGGCATGAAATATGAAGAATTATTTAGAAACATAGATCACTGTGAAACTATATTCTTATTAAGATAAAGAATTGGTTGCAGCAGAATTTCTTACGAAGAAGATGGTTTTGCCTTGAAGATTTTGTCACTTTAAGTTGACATCTTAGATTACAGAAAATTTTGATTTTGAAAAGGAGTTGAGCGAAGAAAAGAAGCAAGCAAAAAAATTGGTAGAAAAGAAAACTTGAAAGGGAGTTAAGAAAAAGGATAATTTTTCTTGTGATAGAGAAAAGGAAGCAAGACATGGTTCTTTTATTTGTTGCTTTTCAAAATTTCAGTTTGACCAACTGTTTTTATTTGATGTTAATAAACATTTCAATAACAAAAAAATCCTTTAATTTTTATTGAAAAAAAATGGTTTTACATCGAGTATATTTATATATTTCTTGAATTTTCTTTTTCTTATTTACGGGTTTGCTTTTGTGTTTTTTTGTTTTTTAGGTCACATTTCAAATCTTTAATTTGACCGAATGTTTTCACTTGACGTCAATTAACATTTTATTAGCAAAAAAAATCTTGTAATTCATCAAATATTAACAGCGAACATTTTGTACTACAAAAAAACAAAGCATTGCATGTAACGATCGATCGTTGCCCCTCTGTCCTCTGCTTCAGGATCAGTAGTTTGAATAAACTATAGTTCGAGGCTTGTGCTTAATTAATGTACTTATTTCTTGAATGTTCGTTTCTTATTTAATAAATATATTTGTTACCTTTCATAAATTCAGTTTGTCCAACTGTTTTCATGTGAAGTCAATTAACATTTCATTAACAACAAAATATTTGTATTTCTTTAAAATAGTAGCAGTGAAAATCATGCTAGGACCACAGGAACCAAAGTATGAAATGAATTGATCACTTGTCATTCATCTCTCCTCCGCATCTGATTATGAGGATCAGTGGTGCAAATAAACAATAGTTTGAGAAAGGCATTTGAATAGTTTGGGAAAGAACTCTGCCAAGCAAGTTCTCTCGTGTGTTTGCGCAGTGTTTTTCAACTTGTGAGTTTTTCAATAAATTATAAATAATTTAACATATTTAATTCATTTTAATTTAAAGAATGTTATGAAAATTTTGTCTTCTTTAAAGTATGTTTCAAATATTAGTCTGTAGAGTTTCGTTTTCATTCATTTAACATAAATCATAATTTATTTTATTACATATTATTTATTAATTATATTAAATATATTATTAATAATTATTTTATTAAATAGATAATATTGATAAACACGGGTTTTGTAAAAGGATTATTTGAAATATGGTATGTTAGGTTTACATTTGAGTAATATTTTATTGAAATATAGTTGTTTTACTACAAGCATTTCACATTCAGTTATCTATCATTTGTTTATTACAGTATTTAACTCATCTCATAAGGAAAAGGTATGCATGAATTACACGTGAAGGGGAAAAATGGGAATTGAACATTACTTTTATTGAAAAAAATTTGTTTTACACTCAGCTTATACACAATTCTTTGAATATTCATCTTTAATTAAATTAATACATTAAATTTTTGTCGCTAATATGTTAGTGGTTTTACAAAAATGCGAGTCGCCTTTTTTTTAGTGTTCCGACGTCGCTAATCCGAAGACCCTAATGTTTACAAACACGCCATTAGGTATTTGAGTGTTAGAGCTACTTCAGTCCCTAGAGAAAATTTTTTTGAAGTGTTACTAGTTTTAAGTGATTTAAGGAAACTACTTGCACCTGAACATTTTTATGCACTGATATTCCTCGCTTCTAAGAGTTCTAAATTATTGTCTGCAATACTTTACTTTTAATTCCAAAAAGCTGTGAAGTTATTTATAATGTTCCTATTTTGGTGTAAAAAGTCTCTGAAGTTCCTATTTTAAATAAGAAATTTGCTGCCAACCCTCTGTTCAAGAGAAGTGAGGGCCCCACTGTGGATCAGGTCATTGCTTGGAAGTTACAGAATGTACATAACATTAATCGAAGCAGCTTTTATGTAGAAGATTAGCAAGAACAAGAATACTGAATAATACCTGTGTTCTATAACATGCCCAGTATATTCGATGAGAGTACAGTATCTTTATCACGAGAGTCTTGAGTCTAAATTAATTGCTAAACACAGAGCTCTGTCAAAAGAATGTAATCACATAAAAGTGATCCATAAACCTACTGTGGAGGCATTGGAAGATAAAGAATTAAAATAAAAAATCAGAACAATATTGGTGGGATGCTCTTTTAGAAGAAAAGATAAATGTATTTGAAATTGTTGTTTGTATGTATTGAAAAATTAACTGCAATATTTAAGGAATGATTGGAGTGTTCATTTTTGATGAATATTCTACCTTTTCATATTCACCATAATGAACATGTTTCAAATTTGAGAAGTAAATTGAATCAATGACTTTCCTACATTGAACTTGAATAGTACAGTAAAATCTGTCTAAACC
The DNA here is from genome assembly GCA_017312745.1 of Gryllus bimaculatus. Taxonomy (NCBI): domain Eukaryota; kingdom Metazoa; phylum Arthropoda; class Insecta; order Orthoptera; family Gryllidae; genus Gryllus; species Gryllus bimaculatus. The sequence goes on along the minus strand of BOPP01000148.1, from coordinate 2,879,691 downwards.
GGAAAAATTTCTCCGGTCCATGAAGTTAAACAGCATTTTACACAGCATAAAATGGAATCTCTCCAATGCTGAAACGGAATGATTTTTCATGTCTTGCAGTGTGTGTGTGTGTGTGTGTGGGGGGGGATCTTCATAAAACTTAATTTCTGTGAATTAAATACAGTTGGCAGGGAGCCGCGAGATACTCTTAATGGAATGAATGCACCTGCAAGTCTAATTTAATATTTCTGTCCATGCGATACGAATTTTAGCTGGGTAGGCGCATAGTGGAAAAGGGCTTCAGCTGTTAGTGTAGAATTTGACTTGTTTCACAGCCTGATGGCCGGTGCTGCATTGGTCAAGGCCATGCGAAAGTATCAGAAAACATAGGACTCTGGGCTGTACGCATTGTGTAAAGAGTCAGTGAACAGTCTAAATGCAGCCACTAGGCAGTGAGGTTGTGTTTTTATGAGTTTCACAACCATTTTAACAATTGTTGGGGGGGAAACATTGAAGTGTAAATATTAAAATGTTTCAACGTAAGAAGACATAATTAAAATGGTGTTAGTAAGTTGGAAAATATAGTATTATTTTGTATACATATTGTGAAGTTTTTCATTTTAATTGTCAGAAAATGTGTAATATTCATTTATTGGTAATTTTTTCTATAAATATGTTACAAGATAATATATTTTTATAATTAAAATTAAGTAATCTAATTTACTAGTTTCAGAAGGGAAATATGTATATAATAAGTGTCCTCACACTGACAACCCTGCATAAAACAGAAACCTTTCCAAACCAGACTAGTTTTCTGTCCTGATCGATTCTGGTTTAGACAGAATTTACTGTACCAACTTTATTTTTTATTATTATAATATAAAATCAAGAAATTCATTGAAATTTTACATTTATGAAGTGATGGATGCACCCTTCGGAGCAACTCATGCAAACATGCTCAATGTATACTAATTTATTGCACAATTTAATAGAGTTGTGAGGCAAATGTCTTCATATAATACTGCTAGAAAATGCCCAGAAGTGGTCTAGTTTCTGGTGGTAATATGAAGGGGAAATTACATGTCTTCAAGGGTAAAGTTTTGTTTGATTTACAGTTAAAGTTCTTGTTTTTTGTGTTTTTATCCCTTCATTTAACCAAAAAATTATAATTTTGAATATACATGTAGCCCTATATTATTTCTGGAATAAAGCATAAAATGTTCGGTATTATTCATGTGCCAAAGTTAGAGGAGAGAGTAGGATTGGTAAAGAATGATAGCAGTAAAGATGGATGATGGTCACTTAAACACAAATTTTAAAAAATGACCCTTTTGACTTAGTTTATTTCCATGTCCATAAGAGAACATATATAGTGAGTTATAACAAATCCACAGGACATTGCAAGGTAGACATTTGTAATTGAGTTAAGAGTTCTTCTGTTTGCTCTTGATTAATATTCCTTTTGTCTTTTACACTTTTCTTCCATTGAAAGGTCAAGGGAATCACCTCGAGTACTCAGAAATTGTATTTTATTGTTTGGCTGGAAAATACACACAATGACACACCTATATTGAGTGTTGGGGGGGGGGGTGAAAATTACAATATATCTTTTACAAATTTCGTGGGTAAAACAAATGATAACTTGATCAAAAATTAATTTAGAAACGTAAGAATATGTCAGAGAAATATATAAAGGAAAGCATATGTACAAATTTATTGGTTACTTCCAATTTTAATCTACTTAAAGTTAGCAATTGTATTGGGAAGAGACACCCACTCAACAAAATACCCTTTTTTCTTTTTATATTATTAAAAACCACTAAATTTTTAAACCTTCCCTGTAACTATTTTTCTTTGGATCCTTTTAAACAACCAAGTAGTCGCCTCTGGAAGTACAAGTATTGTTATTAAGAATCTCTCTCTGGAACATTGTCATGTTATGTCGAGAAAGTTTTTCCTCCTGGCCCATATAGGGCTTGCATCTGTTCTGTCCAAAAGTATGATTTGCTTAACTTTGTTGTATGTCTGAAGAAATAACAATATATTCTCCTCTTATAATTATTATTAACTCCTTTTGTGACTGTCTTCTGATAAATGTATGTGATTTTGCTACTGAAAATGAGGGTTTCAGTTTATTAATGATTCTTTTTTGTTCATAATACATGTATGTTGGCTATTTTTTCATGAGCATGAGTATAAATGAAGGTATTATTTTAACTTTACTCCCAATGATTTATCAATGATAGGTTTGAATTGAACCCATTCAAATAATAAAAGATACATGGTTTCACAAGTGACTTTTTTCTTATCTNNCCCCTTAGTCACAAAATCATATAGTTGTTGAAAAGAAGAAATCTTAATTTTATCACTCAAGGTATTTTACAAATATAGAAAGGTATAAGGATCATTCAGATGTTGTGAGGAAGTTTCCTTATATCTCCAGCAAGCTTATTAAACAAATTTTTTTGATACAGCATTTTTACATGATTGATTCAACATACCGAAAAGTTAAGTACTGATTTGAATTGTGAATATTATATTCTCAATTTAAAGTTGCTAAATTTGTTCAACCAAAATGCATGTTGGGCCATAACTGCATCAGAATATTTCTATCATTCGATTTCTTCTATCTTTGCTTGTCTGTGTGTTGCAGTCAAGAACAACGCTGCATTTTCTGAAGATTCTGATTTTGTGAACCAAGGGTATGAATTGATGCCAGGTTATGACTTCATGTTTTACAAAACTCCCAACAATGAGGGTCTGTACTTGTGTCGCATTTGCTTGAAGACAGTGACAAATAAGTGGCATCATATGCGTTGCCATAAGCCAGAGAATGCAGTGTGTCCGTTCTGCTTTCAAGTGTTTACCCGGAAGGACAAATTGAAGTCGCACATAAAGACAAAGCATTATGCAAGAAGTAGTGAACCATTTATGCCGTAGCTTTTCTGCAAAAGCGAAATTTATTTTCTTGCAAAATAACATTTTTGTTTTAACTTAGGAATGAGAAAGAAACATGATTAAAAAGAAGGATAAAAGCATGTAGCACACATGCCTTTTAAATTGATTTCAGTGCAATTTGCACTGCATAATTTACTACCGTACTGCTTGCTAAATCTTACCTTGATAAACTTCTCCTTTGTCTATGTAACCTTCTGCTATTTGTAAATAATGCCATGTGTGTTCAACAACTGGTACTTGTCCTTCACTTTTTTTGTGCTCATTAAAATGAAATTATGAAATTGTAAAAATGAACATCAAAATGCTCTCAACTCAGTTGTAGTTGTTATATTTCTGTCTCTTGGATGTTTAAATTCAGTGGTAATATTGAAGAGTCTAATACTGAATGTATTTTGTTCTCTTTGTGGTCTTGTATTACATTCTGGTCTCAATTAGCGAACGACAGAATATTTTCAACTGTTGTTCTTTGCATAAAATTATTTCTTGTAGTACATTATATTTTTGTTAAAAGATTACACAAACAACAAAATATTTTAGTTCTCCCTGTAAGTTATTATTTGAAGGGAAATATATTTAAATTGCGTTAATAATATTAAGAGCTCATTGCTCATTATGCACTTTGTGATGCATAAAATTGGTACTTTTTGTTTGTTTGTTTTCTTTCACTATGCATTCTTGTTTAATTCAATCTTTAACATAAGACCTAAAAAATTGAACTATCCAAAATTTAAATTAACCGACACAGTCACATAAAATATGAAATTATAGAAATGTTATACATATATAGTAAATAAGCAGTGAGTTTTAGCTTCATAACTAACATAATGTTTTCTGTTAACATGTTTTTCACATACCAACACCAAACAACTAAAATTAAGAAATGAAAAGAGATTGTTTGATCCTTTTATTTTGGCGTGTCAATCTCAAGATTGGAATATATTGCATATTCTTTAGGTTTGTCATTCTTTTTTAGCTGTCATTTATTTCCTTAAAGCATTTTTTCTCTAATGTAATCTGTACTCACCCATTTGTCTGCAAAAGATCCAGTTCCAATGACAGATGTGCAAATGATGAAATGATGTTTCATTACCTAAAATTCTTTGTTTTGTCCTGTAACAAAATTACAGTACTTAATTGTTCATTTTGAAGTTGTTTTTGATTTCAGGATTTATACTATTTGAATGAAATTATTTTTAACTGATTTAGGTTGAGATTTTGAGTGAAATACATTTTGCTTCAAAATATAGTGTGTCAAAATAACCAGGGTTCTCTGCATTTTCTTATTTGTAGCAACCATTTTCCCTTTGCCCATTACAGTATATCACATTACTACAGCGTATTCAGTACAACACACTACCCATGGATACTTTGTGGTACTAAAGTTATTCTTCCTCCCTTTGAATATTGCATACTGTTATCTTACAAATTGACAAATTTCTAAACGTTGTTATATAACTAAGCATTCATTGTTTACTTATAAAGTGAATTTTGAATTTTAATTTAACTATTTTGAACATTACTAAAAACTAACTAGAAACAAGGTGAAATGAATTATTTTAAACAGCAAAAATGTAAAATAGAAGTTAGTTTCCTTAAAAGAAAACTGATTATTTTTTTGTTAGTGGTCTGTTATTATAGAAAATGTAACTTCCTTAATTGTTTTTTATTTTTATTGTGGGGCAGCACTCTTTTACGATGACCAGAATGTAGTACTCAGGATATTGTAATACAAATTTTTACTGATTTATGAGTAAGAATGATTTTTTTATCCAGTTAATAGCCCAGAGATTTATTTTTTTGTTAAAGTATTTGTACTTTTGTTAGCATCCAATGCCTGTATGTGGCAGAGATGTAAGACTTAAAATAAAATACACTGGAATTCTTTTCTAACTCCAAATTTACTGAATGTAACATTGATGTCATTCTAAAATTTCAGCCATAATTTAATGTAATATTAAGATTGAACAGAGCTGTGGTGCAATTAACTTTTTAATCAATCTGAAATTACATATATGTTCCAATACTTTCATAATTAACCAGTTCATCAGTTCATGGATGGAAAAGCATGGTTAACGATGGATCTTATTGGATTTTGAGAAGTCCAAGATCGTACAAATTCTGAGGACAGTTTCACCCCTTTAAAATAAAGATTGATTCTTGTAACTAAGCTTCTCTGATCTTTATTTTTTTCTCAAATTGTTAAATGGCATGAAGGCACAAAAGGACTTTGGCTGTTGGGTATGGTTGAGGTAACTCTGAAACAAGGTGGTGACTAAAATGTGTTTATTCTGGGAGGAAGGAGGGTGTAACACTTATTAATATATGTTTTCAGAAGGTTTTCATTTAAATACAAAATAACCTTTGTTTTGTTAGAAACTGATGTCTGACTATTTTAATTTATAAATCAATAATTAGTTGTGATAATTATTATAATCCACTTTTATATACCATGTTTGTAAAGTATTTATAGAGCTGTGAATACTATTGTTAGAACAGTTATTTTCCCTTTATACCAATATTTTGGTTGGTTGATTTTTGAATTTTCTGAGAGATGTGCTTTGATAAAATATATTGAAACAAATGAATTAACATTTCACTAATTACTTCCCTTGTCTCGATTCAATTTTGCCAAATAAAATTTTGTGGGTAAAGACAGAATGATTTCTAAGACTATTGATTGTGAGATGGTAAATTCTACAACGTTTTTAACACGAATTTCAATGAGATGAGTACAATAAAAATCTGCATACCGCAGGCAGTAATATCAAGGTCATTAGGTGTTAGCTGCACCTCTCTTAGCTATTTATTTAAAATTTTCTTGCTATAATTTTTGTATAGACTAATTGTAAATCAGTGCCAGGAGGTAAATAAAAACCTGTAGTGGTTTAATTAATCAATTGATCGAAGTAACTTTGATGAATTTGAAGATAGTATTAAAAAACATTATAACTCATTCTATTTTCAAATTAAGTAAAGAATGACTTTTAATTTCTTTGGTTCTAACATTATGTAATATTTGAAATTCTATTATTCTCTGCCATATGCATTGGCTCTTTATTACAAGTATTTATTCAGTATTGCTGATTATTGACTTTGAAATTACTGCTTAATTTAATTATTTTAAACAGATTTTGTATTATAAAGCATTCAAGTTAACTTCCCTTCATCATTTTCATTTGAATGATATTTCATGTAATATGTTCTGATATATTTTGTGAAGAACACAAATCATCTGATTGTTGTGAGTGATGTTCAAAAGGAAATATAGATATATAACACAAGTTGCAAGAATGCATACTTTGTTTTCCCTCCTTGATGCTTCAATATCACAGTAAGCAGTTATGAAAGTTGAACCAATTGTTTTCATTTAATTTTGAATAAAATGTCAAAGAATTATGGTAGGAAACCACTACTTTTCCTACACAATTATTAAGGCATGTGAGCTGTATTGCAGTATGAATTCTTGCTTGCAATTTTAATATTAAGTGAATTATGATTGAGTTATCTGTACAGTCCTGAATTATAATGCTAATCATTAATGTTAGTGGCATTTATGTTTTAAAAACAATTATATAAAGGGATTTTCATGCTTTTAGGAAAATCAATACAATAATTTATTTTCATGTAAAAAGAATATTGTCTCTACTTAGTATGTACAATTATCTGCATAAGTGTAAATGATCATAAATAAAATATATGATTTTAGTTAAATGCATTTTTAGTAAATTTTGTAAATATAACCTTTATGTTCATAAAATTTATGTTCGAATGTAGGAATTTATTTGTAGATGTATTAGATCATGTAAAATACATGCCGTGTTTACATTTCTAATTTAAATTAGATATGTAGATAGAACAGCTGTTTTTATTCATGTGACTATCTCCATTGGACGATTCATGTGTAGTCTTAGCACAAATTGCATAGTATCAGGGCAGGAAGAGGCGTCCAGGGCAAAGGTTGTGAATCTTTTGGCAACATCATTCACAAATTACATCATTTTCTCCATGCGTGACTGGCTTGATTTATCCATCATGGCAGAAAAGTTAAGTACCGATTTTAATAGAGTGTGGTATATTTTCCATTTGTAGTTCCCTATCCTTTTTTTTTTTTTTGCCCTGTGGAATGTACATCCACCCTTCATTGTATGCTTGAAATGTCACCTTACTGAACATATTGTAGAAAAGTAATGTCATCTTGTTTGTGTATGTTAAATTGTGAAATAGTAATATGACTGCTTGTAGAACTATTAGAGATGTATGAATCTTCTGATACCTATCTGATCTTGGAACTGTTCAGTTGGTATGGCTTTAAAAGACTCTTGTAATGGTCTCTTCTAAACAGAGAGTGAAAAAGATCACCTTGAACCAAATGGATTCTGAACTAACAACAAAGATGTATGTGAATATTCTACACTAAAGTCATGGGCATCCTTCCTTGTTTGTGCTTCTAGAATTGGTTTGCAAGAATCTTATCATTCTTCTTTCTTGTACAATTCTTTTTTCCCTTTGTTTCCCTTTTGTCATGTAATGATTTTATTGTAACTGAACTTCATTTTACACAAAGAATGAAGTCTGTTTGAAAAGTGGATTGCTTCTATTACAACTGCAGATGACCTCATATTAAAGGGGATGCCTCAGTTCATGTAATAATAAATACTTAACCACTTGAATTGTTTTGTGCTTAGATAAATTTGCAGTCATGATTAGTGTGTAAACGTCTTTTCAGCAATGCACTTTCATTTGACTCAATCATTGTTATTTTTGTTTCAATGAGAAGCATTTACCAAAGACTCTGTTGATTGATGTAACATTTTTGAAATGAAATTAACATTACAAGTTCTGAGAAACAGATAAGCACTTCTATGTTTCTTGTTTATAATACAATCATAATGTGTTTACCATGTGAAAGTTGAGAACTGTTACATCACTCGTCAAGAGAATTTGTTAACAGTTCTCTCAGAACTTCACGGTAACACTAGTTGGAAGTGGAACTCTGAAGATGGATTGATTCCAACTTAAGAATAATTATTTTAGGAAGATTTGCATTAAATAAATCACTTTTTTTTATTTATTTCTTTTCATATTTTGCTATTATAAGAATTTAAAAGCTTTCTTTTGTGACAAATACTGTACTTCTTTCCTTTTGCAGGCTCCAAATCCTGGCACATGAGGCTTACCTTTGACAAGCTACCAGGATACACCAATCTTCATCGCTGTAAACTATGTGGAAAAGTTGTTACGCATATTCGTAACCACTATCATGTACACTTCCCAGGTCGTTTCGAATGTCCACTCTGTCAGGCGACTTACACACGCAGCGACAACCTTCGAACGCACTGTAGGTTTAAGCACCCAATGTTTAATCCCTTCACAAGGAAGTTGGAAGCTCCCCAAGATAATGTAGATGTTAAGCCATCATTGTCTGTAAATAATACAACTGAGAAATCGTGATTCTTGGCATACTATTCTTTATACCTGTTGTTGCTCTACAGAGAATATATGATAAATTATGTTTGTTGAATAGACATATATGCTGGTTTGTCCAAAACGGACAGAGAAGTTTTGTTATTGTTATTTTGATTGATGGTAATGTATATTAAATATGGTGCTGTTTCTTTTGGGCATGTTGACTAATTTTAATTCCTCAAATTATGTTGGGACTTAAATATCACAAACTGCATGTAAATTTACGCTCTCCCAGAGGGTGGCGTGCTTAATAAAAAATAAGGTTGAAACGAGGAAAGCAGGAATGGATACTTGTGTAAATGTCCAGACTTGCTGTTGGGTACTCATGGAAATAGGTGAATATGTGGTAATACATAATATTTATTTTAAGACAGAATTTGATTTCATTGTTATAATTCTCTTGTTTGTTTATGACTACCTTCAACTTTGTGGCATGTCAAAGGTTTGCCATTTCTTAATGTGATTTGTTAATTTAAATACTAAAACTTACTATTTTACCTTTTACAAGTAGTTACAGTGACTTGAAGGCCAGTCTTAGTTTTCTGATTCTCTGTTTTGTTGTAACCAAACAAGAACCAAAAGCTCTTATTTTATTTAGGTTCGTATTGTAAAAGCAAGCATTATTTGATGTTTTGACTTCAGAGAACCTTGTGGATTCAAAACCTACAAGAAACTGTGACTTAAAACAAGTTTTCAAATCTGCACCACATAATACATGAATTGTTTTATTGTTGTGGTTTTGCTAACAATCCATGTTGCAAATTACTAACATATCCAATAGTGACTACTGCTCATTTATTTTCAAATATTTTTTTAAAATATTCATATAAAAATTCATATTTATGTTATGCTGACAGTGAAGTGGTTAATGGGTGTTCAGTTGGTGGTCAATACCTCTGAATATTAAAAGATATATTTGTTGTATAATGTGCAAGTACTTTACTCCAATTCTCTGGGGGATGGGAAAGATCAGGTGCTTAGAAGGCTAGGCCAGGTAAGTGCAATTATTGTAAACCAATTGAAGAATGATTTTGTGAGAGATTTAATATTAGGATTTAGAGTCTCTTTCAAAAGTGATAAAATGAAATAAAATAAAATACATTAAGTCACAAGAAATGTAAATAGCATCAAATTATTTTTTTTAATTCGGTAGAAGGAAGACAATACGGAAATTTCCATATATTCCTTATTTTTTACCAAAATTATGATACATATTTTTGTTGCCTGTTTTTTATATTTAGATCAAATTGTTGATGCACAGTTTATCTAGTAATTGATAAAGTGCATTTGCATTTAATATACGAGAGGCATTTAATACGTGAAAGTGATTGAGATCTTCTAAGTACTTTTTATAAAAATAAAAGGATTACTTTTAAAAAGTAATAACTGTTTTATTTATTTTTGATATTTTACTTCTTATTAGTTGAATGGAATTATGTCTATATACTCTTGTTATAATGGCTGTTTGGGTTTTCAAAATTTTATTTTTATGATAAAAGAAGTGTGACTTCACAAATAAATATTTATTGGTCTCTGGGGTGCCAGTACTGTCAGCAGTATATATTGTTTTATTTACTTAAATATTATATACTTTACCCATTATGTAATATGTAAAATTATGTCCCTGAGGTAACATTTTATAAATGGATGAATCATTAATAAGGATAACAAACCTAATACATAGGCTAAGGGACTCGTGAGGAGATGGTTAAAAATTGTATAGTATTTTATAATGTTAATTATATATTGACTAAATTATGACTATTATATCTTTGGAAGAATGATGCAGTAATCCATGTTAAATTCTTTTGCATTGTAAATAAAAATATTCAATGTAAGCAGGGTAAGCAATTCAAATATATCCTTTTTCAAAAAACTAAAGACATATATAAATATATGTATAATGTAGGCACTAAATGGTATCATAGGGATTTTTCTTGTGGAAAGATGAATATAACAAAATGTTAATTGTTTGGTTGTTTATTTAGAGAAGATCTTTATTGCTTAGAATACGAGTATATCTGGAATGTGAAGACAAATGTGATAACCAGGAAGGGTGCTATAGCATAACTGGAAATGTGTGCAATAATTGCTAGGTTTCATAAATATTAAAGATATTTAGAAGGTCCTTTATATTTTGTAAGAACATACAATTTATTTAAAGGTTCTTAATACTTAATCAAATGTAAATCCTTGTCTTCTCCATATTACAGTTAGCAAAAGTAAGAATTTTACAATTCATTGTATCCTATCAGCAGTTGGATTTTGTAAAATGTATGAAATTGAATAATTGCCTTTTATGGAAGTGGTTCAGAGTCCTCTGCATGCTACCAAAAGAGCTTTACAAATGAGCATATAAAGTTAAATGAACACTATGGCTTTTCAAATTAGATGCAAATTCTAATCGAATTCAGTGCTGCTTTTATGTAGCTTTTTCAATATATTCACTGAATTGTATTTTTTATGAAAGTATATTATTTTGTTTCATGACATAAATACAGAGAGTTATTTATATATTGTTTAGAAATTAGAATATTGTTACAATGTTACATATTAATATACTAATGGTAAGTATTTATGATGGATGTATTCATTAAATTATGAAGCTCCCAATTGTGCTAGCATTTATTACAAGTACAAGCATTGTACTTTGAAAGGGAGAAGATATTATGTAACTTGCCTTTTATTGAGCTTACTTTAAAGTTTGCGTAACTTTTAAATGTTAATTGTATTTTATTATAAATACAAAAATATATATTCATATTAATCTTGCATAGAAAAAACTAATATGGGACTGACTTGTTCTTTTTGTTGTTGTTGTTTTTTGGTAAAATTGTCAAAATGGCTTTCTGTATGGTTAATATTGTTCTGAAAAATAATTGTTTCAATAACAAAATTATATACGTATACTCCATACAAACACTTAATTTTAGAACTAGCATTTCATTAATATCATCAATGCACATTGTATGTTTTATTGTACTTACCTTATTCAGACATCTAATGAATGGTGTAAGCAAATCAAGTGTGTTTTTATTTCTTCAGATCCTTTTGTTTTCTTTGTCCTTTATTTTAAAAATGGGATGTGTAACCAACCTTCACAATTCCATCTTTTCAGTTATACTTATAATAGTAAAATGCTTGAGTGGAGAAAATGCATTCTTTTTTTATGTCATAAAGATTTAAATTAAAAACCTGTTTTGCTGCATTTATAGATATACAATTTTGAATGAATTTAGGATACCTACTGTTCCTGAGAACATTTTCTCTCTGGTGAACTTATGTAGATTTTAGATTATGTAAGGTAATTCAGTTGATGTGAAAGAGAATCAAAATAATTCTTCAGAGATGAGTTTTGAATTTTGTGTCAACATTTACTTCGGTACACATTTTGAGATTGTATCCAAGTTTGCTGGTCATTTACCATATTTCATGAATATATCTTTGTCTCATTATTTAACTTTGATATTTATGTTCTTCATTGTGGAATGTGAATGTTGATAGAAAGAAATATCTCTTTTATTGTTCTTTGAATTGCAACAATAACATAATTATGATGTCCAGATTTTCAGCGTTGATATTCCATAATTTTTTGAGCACCTAAGTTTGGTTTTCACGTCAAGTATGTCTGATGAAAGATTCTTAAGAAGATATTTATGTGCTGGTAACAGAAACCTGAAGTAATTCCTCTATATTAAAAAATTGTGGAGATAATTGTACTTGCCTAGTATAGAAAAATGTTTGTAGTATACTGCGGTTCCCGGCAGACTTAGTTCTGCTCTTCATTTCCCTCTTTCTTCTTTCCTCTGCCTTTCTCTCTCCATCGCTCTCTTCGTCTCTCTAGTCAACTGACATCAAAATTAACAGCACATCAACATTCTGGGTAAAAAACACGAAGAAGTGTCAACTTCATGGAGATCCATCGCACGGTTTCAAAGATTACGGCTCTTATAACGTCCGTTTTTAAATATAAGTATAGAAAAAGTTATTCATAGGTCAGACATATGTATTAACCCGAATATAAGGCATGGTTTTTCCTAAATACCTTAGTCCAAAAATACTGGGTTATAATATACTACTTATATTCCCAGATTAAGCCTATTAGTGTTAATATTTTTTTAGTATTAAAGTTTTGTTACTGTCATTCTTTATAACAAAACTCAAAAATGTAACAATAAACTGCACTACTCGCGGTAAAAATATCACGAGTATCTACAAAACGTAATTATATTTTTGGCATCCACTGCAAATTTGCTGGGCAATACAAACCGATATTTTTGAATGTGCTGATAAAAAGAGAATCTCAAAAGAAATGTTACGTGAAAATGGATGCTGGATTTTGTTACATGATATGGGTTCAACGAGGCCACGCAGAATTTTGGTTCGAGGCCAGTGAGTGCGAATCTGCATTTTGAACTGTTTAAAAATCAGATGCCATTAACAAGTGCATGACTGATAGAAAATCTGGTGGCAGAAGGGAACGTTCTTAGGTGGTGTCTGATGAAAGACTATAAGCAATGCAAATTCAGTGCACAAAACTTTCAGAGAAGCCTAAAATGTCTGAAGTTGTTGTAACTTGGAAGGAGTTTGAAAAAGAAAGAAACTAGTGAAGATGATTGAAGTACAGACAAAAAACATGATTAGGGTGATTTTAGGAAACTAGAAAATGATAGTTCAGCAATAAGTCTTAACATTCTCATGTACAAGGCAATTTTCTAGTCAATGAGATGATTAGCAATTTTATTTTGACTAAATAGTAAGAATTAGTTTAAAAATTTAAAAATTCTCAGGAGGCTTCTTCAAAATTAAGGGGTGGTCTTATATTCAGAGACAACTTATTTTCGGGTAATTTTGGTAAAACATCAGTGATGGATGCCCACTTTTTGAAGATTCAATTGCTAGACCAAATTGAGTCCTAGAACATAACATAACACTGCAGCAATGGAAACGCACTTTTCAAAGACGATTGGAATTCTAAACCATATAGAATCATTGTCAAGTTAACAATAGACAATCAATAGATATATGAACTGTAATTATTTTATTATGCCAAAAACATACAGGAAATACATTACAAGCTAGTAACAAATGCAATGGCATTTTTTCATCTTAATTAACAATGGGGAAGGGCAATGTAAACAAAGGGTACATTTGTATCAATATGTTTTTAAAATGTCAAATTTTCCTAGTAGTTCCCACACAATGGCTTCTTCTGTTTCAGAAAATACCAAAGTCATGTAGATGAAGAGTATTGAGAGTTTGTTTTTAACTTTCCAACCCCATCTTACACCAACAATCTTCTCAGAACTCAATTGAAAGCACATTACAATTTGTATGTGCTCTTGATATCTGCCTAAAATTCAAGGTGCTATCTGTTACTAATGTGTTGTAGAATGTTTAATCCTTTACTGCCATATATTCCAAGCACATAGAGTGTTATTTTTTTTTATGCAATAAATATTACATATATTATAGTGATACTATTGCCTTAAGAAGTTCTTTACATTGCACTGAGGATTGATATTTTAAAGTTTTATTTACTTACTTTTTATCTTCTATAATATTAGCCTTTTTCATTTTATCAATAACGTTGTGTACTACTGTCTGCATTTTCCAGAAGAAAAAAACATCCAATGGAATGGTTGGGTGTCCATAATTCCTTTTGAGCAGGGCCATTTTAACAGCTTTTGGGGGGCCCCTATTCTTATTTTCACCCCCAACCCCCGGTTTAAAGACAAGTTTGTTACAAAAAACTAAACTTTTCATCACAGAGTGACGTTCTTGCATCAACCAGTAAAATTCCATATTATAAATATTATCCAATAATGCTCGACACATGACTCCATTATGTCAATTTTTTGCTTGTAGTTTAATCATACATCACTTTCTTATATGGTTTTTATTTTAGTTTTTGAGAATTTTGTAGTTTATTATTATTATTATTATTATTATTATTATTATTATTATTATTATTATTATTACTTTTAGAAATATGGGCCTAGGCCCGTGTGTTTACATGTGCTTTTGAGTCTCTTCAGCCATTGCCATCATATTTTGTGTGATGAATGTGATATATTTCAAGCCAATGATTGAATCATTTTGCCAGTCAGAAAAAGATCCTTAAATTAAATGTTCCCTTACAATACAATGTGAATATGAGTCATATTTGAGTCAAAAAAGAAAGGCAAACTAACAAACTAAAAAAATGAATTTTATTGGTATTACTTTCTTGTGTACATTGTTTAGAGAAAATTATATTTTTACTTTTTCTCCTTATACTATAGTGTAGAGTGGTTGGAATTACCTCGAGTATATAATTTTGAATTTTTGGTCGTAAAAACCGATTTTAAATTTCTTTTAAACTGTTACTTCGCATGCATAGCAGGATTAAGGTCGATTAGTCCTGTCTTCTTTTCATGTCTTAATTTTCAAAACATGAATGCAGAAACAAAAATTAGACTGCATAACATTGTATCCAAACCAACCCTTATTATATGGTAGTGAAACTTGTGTATTAAGACAAAGAGACAAGCAAAAGATTAAAGGAGCCCAAATGAAGAGCAGTATTAAAGATCTCAAGATAGGATAAGAAATGAATACATAACAAAAATACTTAAAATAAAGAACATTTTCCAGGGAATAGAGAAGCACCAAATAAAAAGGCATAAACACAAAAAGAATGAAACCCAACAGATACCCAAAAATGACAATGAGATACAAGCCACAGGGAAAAAGAGAACCAGGGAGACCAAAGAAGAGGTGGACAGACCAGAAACACCTCAATAGCGGTTGAGGAAATACTGGAAAGAAGGAACGCACCAAGTGACCTAAAACTCAAAAGTTCATGATGATGATGATAGTGCTGTTCTAAAGATAATAAGATTGCGGCTGGTGGCAAAGAGATACATGCAGTTTTGTTTCCAAAAATTAGAATGGATGAACGGATAAATCTCATAAAACTTAGTCACATTAAAAGCTTGTGAGCTTAAACTCAATAAACCATCTGGAGTAAGATCTAGTTGTGCCATTATAATATCTTAATTTGGGGAGGATTTTACATGAAATCCCTGTGACATTTTCAAAAATTTTCTGAAATATGGTTGCAAATTTTGGGAGTTAAAGAGCGGAATGTGCATTTATATAAAATTATATGGTATGATTCTGATATTCATTAAAACCTCTGAAAATTTCAAAATTGCGAAGTTTAACTATTTTTCAAATCTGTCTTAAACTTCCATTATTAAAGCCAATGCTATTTATCTCTCAATTTCAGATCTCTAAATGTGCAGTGAGAAGTTGTTGAGTAATTTTTTTAAAAAATATGTAAACAAGGATTTCTCAAAAACAACTGTAATTTTTTCCTTTAACTTCTTCTTAGAATAAGACACAATTCTCTGAATTTTGCAGTAGCAACTTTTTCATCAAAAACTAGAATTTTCAAATGCTTTACAAATAGAGTGAATAATTTTCATCATCAGCATGTTTAGTATTTATTACATTATCCAAATTTTGTATTTCTTTACAATAAGAGGAAAAGTTGACTTGCTTTCTCACTATTTTTGATGTCACTTTTTAATTAATGGGTCTGTTTCCATCACAATGACATTCTTTCCTTCACATTAATTGTGTGCAAAATATTTGTTTTGAGTAAATAACAACAATTCTTGTGGCATTTCCTAAGGCATTGTACTTTTATTATGAACCTATATTTGAAAATATTTCAGGCACATAAAAAATAAGAATAATAGTTTAAAGAAATTAATTTTATTGTATACCAAGGTTTGAGAAAAATAATATTAATTTTCATTTTCTCATGTGTGTAGAATAGAGGAAGTTATGGAATACTGTAAAAAAATTGAAAACGAATTGACAGAGATACCTGAAAATTTTATTCATTTTGAAAAAATCTATAATTCTGTCTGTGAGCAAAACTAGAACCTAAGCTGTAGAAAATAAGATTTTCCAAAAATGAATTTTCTGCAATCAATCTTGCTGAGCTTATGGGCCATAAGAATTTGAAAGAAATATTTAAATTTTAAGGGGACTAGAAAGCCCATAGTACATTTTCAAAATTTTCTCAAAAAACATCCTAATATTGTTCTTAAATTTCTTGCTCAAAAATGAAAGCATAGTTGTAAATTACTGGAATCATTTTGGAAAAGAATGAAAGAACAATTTTTTATATAGGAAGTGATTTTTCTGCCTAGCATGTCATTTAGGAGCCCAGGATTTAAGAACGTTTTGGAAAACAAAGATCTGTTATATCTTCGTAATTTTTGTATAATTCATCATGTATAATTGTGTAGGCTTTGCTTTTATGCTTTCTTTGCTTCAGCTTGTTTCTACTATTCTTTTTTAATTCGTATAAAAATCAGTGTTTATAATATTGAGTTCATTATTTATACTGAGATCTATTTTACTTTTTGCATTAATAAAAAAATATTTAATAAATTTACTTGATGAAGGAAAATATTAATTTAATATTTATTCAGGGCCAATGATTCATGTCATACACTATAGATTTGAATGAGGTAACTTACTAAAAATATTAAATAAACATGCTTTCAAATTTAAAATAGAAAGGAACATAAATTAAAAATTAAATTTAAAACCTAACATAATGTTGTTTTTTAAACTGAAATTATAATGAAACATGGAGTTGACTTCACAATTTTCATTAACGATACCTATGTATGACTTCTTCACCTTGCAAATAACATATGTCCTTTCTTTAGGTCCAATTCCATGTACACAATTCACTGTACCCACTCTCACAAATTTCTAGTCTATTTAATTTTCCAGAATTCTGTCCTCAATCAATATACCACCAATACAACATTGCATATGCTACATCAAAATACTGCACTTACACCAATCTATTTAGTGCGTTCTATTAAATTTTACATCCTCACTGAAGAATGTAAATTTCCTTTCTGCTTGTTGATTTTCAACTGTCTTCTGAAGTCGGCAGTCTCCATGACATCTAACATTGCCAACCTGTGATACTCTATTCCAGTAGACCATGTCTATAGTGGTATTGTCTTGGCATCAAATATGAGCGAAATATGACCGATACTTAATTATGACTCATTACAAAACAATATGCTGAAGGTAGAAGACTGTTCGTTTTAACTTGTGAGAAACCACTGACACAAATCCTGGTAATTGAACTTCTGCTGGATAGGAACTTACTCTCCAGTCATTCTAGGGAATTACTCTCCAGAGCATCGAACAAGTTTAAGACGAAAAAAAAAAAGAATTTCGCAAATTACGATGTGAGGGAAGAGATTGCTGCAACACACATTACAATTGTGCATAATTTGGAAACTAAATGTCCTAGCCCCTTGAAATCAGTTTTTCATTTCCGTGAAGGGATAGTTGTTTTGTGAGGGAAGGTGAGAAACAGGCTGTTTTCTATTATGAGTTGTATTTTGGAAGCAGTATTCTACAAAATTAGACCTTTTTGAACCTTCTGTATTTTGGAGACAGCTGTTCTTCAGACCCTTCCTCCTTAACATTGGTTGTCAGAAACCAGTGATAACTTGAGCTCTGTAAAATTAAGTTATAGGGTTTGAGGTAGACAAAATATTTCATAATAATATTAAAGTGACTATTTGATTTTCTGTGAAATTTAGTATCAATGCTTGTTGGTAAGTTTACTCACACACAATACTGGGCTTATGACACTCATAAAGCACTGTTCTGAGGCTGTTCAAAGTTAGAATCTAGTTTGAAGCTATTTTAATTTTTCTGGGGAGTTATCCCAAAAGACATAACCATTGGGTATTGTGGTAATTTGTAATTGAAATAATCAAAATGGAATAATGTGTAATTCATTCATTCCTTCAATTTGAATAAATGAAACTGTTTCTATTTTGAGTTTTTGTCAAAACATCAAAAAACCACTGCAAAGCATGGCAATTATTTTTGCTGTTTCTTTTGTTTTTCAATTTCCATTGTCTCATTCCTTAGAACTTCGTGTGAACCTGTATACTGCAATTGAATCAATGTTAATTTATATTTTAGTGCTGTT
This sequence comes from Gryllus bimaculatus, assembly GCA_017312745.1. Lineage (NCBI taxonomy): Eukaryota > Metazoa > Arthropoda > Insecta > Orthoptera > Gryllidae > Gryllus > Gryllus bimaculatus. The sequence continues at coordinate 2,861,255 of BOPP01000148.1, read as the reverse complement.
GTTTTCTCACTGTAGATCAGATATTTACTCTTCAATAATGTTTATACATTATTTTATTTTCCATTTCTTACTCAAAATGTGTAACTTTCTCAGCTTTACCTGTAATTAATTTTTGCTAGGAGTAACTGATTTTTGCTAGCTATGAAAAAATTGTGAGAAGCTGTTACCATCCAAATGGCTTCAGATATAATAGCCAAGGAAGGAATGAATGTTTCTGAATTGGAGACCTTAGACTGCTTTGTTAATTCATCAACTAATGTTCTCACTTTATTTTCCTCCCTCAGTCTTTGAGAAGTAATAATGTGAAATTGTTTTGCTGATCATTTATGTTGCAAATTGAATTTAAATGTGGTAAAAGTGACTAATAATTTCCTTATGAGTGTTGATAACCATTGTCGTTTTGAAACAAAATAATTTTTAATGGCAGGCAATGCTAGGAAAGACTTGCATGTTAATATTTTCCATTTCTGTATATTTTGTCTTTCTGTTGCTTTTTATGACTAAGGGGAAGATGAAAGTATGCTGCTAATATGGCAATCATGAAGTTAACATGACCAAAAAAGAATTGCTGACATCCCTCTCCCATCCCAGAAAAAGCGAAAAGTCTTTAATTTGTATTGTTCTTATGTGTATTTGACAGGATAAAGGACATTTCATGGACAGTTCAGGGTATCAATGTATCATTGACATTGTACCTTCAGTTTCCACGAAAGAAAAAGTTGATATATATTGGGTGTCCAAACACTTCTCATTTATCCTTTTCGCGCCCTGATAATGTAGATACTTTACCATTACTTCTAAGTTTCTGGTGCATTTTCCGAAAATCTGCCCCCCACCCCGCCTCAAGGTCTATAGAAGTTAACGAGAAAAGTAAATGTAATGAGTTTGTGTCACAATCATTTAATACGAATCCTCGCATGCTTTTCAGCACTCTATTCCCATTATCCGCGAATACTAGCGTATTGGTGTGTGACTCCCATTTGTAAGACTGGAAGGTTTTGAAGGTGGCTGGGCGGCGGCGGNNNNCGCGGGGGCCGTGGGGCCGCCGCTGCACCTGTGCCGCCTCTGCGGCAAGGTGGTGCGCAACAAGTGGCACCACCGCCGCTTCCACAATCCCGAGTACTTCCGCTGCGGCGTGTGCCACTCGGTGCACAATCGCCGCGATCACCTCAAGACACACATGCGCCTCAAGCACAACATGCATTCCTTCACCAGCGCGTGACCCCTGGGTAGTGCGCCCAACGCTCGCCTAACGGCAGCGTCGGCAGGGGGTGGGGCCGGGGCCGGGGCAGGCAGTTGGTCCAAGGAACTCCACGCTGCGGTGCGCTAGTAAATAGCATAAAAGATCAGTACTATTTGGCGCTAGCACGCGCTTCAGACCCAACCCCACCCCTGCCCCGCCGCTTGGCACGTTTCTCAAGTGTTCGGTTCCCGTAAGGAAACTGTATCTAATTTTAGTCCGAACTAAGACCAGAAAACTTCCAAAATAGACGCTCGTGATGCATTGTTAAGAACAGTCGCTTTCCCTTTGTTGATAGGAATTTCAAATTTTTCTTTTCATCATTACATGTAGAGCATTTCTTCCGTGAACTGTTTGTTTTTTTCCACCCCACTCACCAAACTTCATGAATCACAATCGTTACCACTTCATCATCTTTTGAACGTGATCATTGAGTGGTCCTTTTTAAAAAATAAAGATTGACAGCCCGTTCTCCACATGGGACTTTTAGAATCTCGCGATTGCATTTTCTTTCTCCAGAAAGAAGCTACAACCAAAAGACATGCCGCATTTTATTTTAAATGCACAATGTGCAAGAGGCCAGAAATCATACAAGGAGATGTCTGGCCTGCAAGGAATGTGAGTTTTGTGAGCGTCAGAAGTAATTGATATTGGTGTATTTCGAAACAATACAGCCGCGCCTGAATGAATAATGGAAGTATGAACCTTTTCTCCATCCTTTTTCTTTGTGGATAGCAATGGTTATTGAAGCTTATTCCGACGCAGAAACAGAAAATGCATTCTACTTTGTTGTAATATATTAAATTAGAAGAAAACAGTGCTGCATTTGGTTCCGATGAAATAAGTGACAACAGACCTGCCATGCATGTAAAAAAGTGAGTGCAAAGTATTCCATACAATAGTGACATTAGAGAAAGAGGTGCTTGCACAACTCGCCACAGTCTTATTTCATTTTATCATTGACAAATCTTGATGTTCAGAGAAATCTAGGGAAATTAGTCAGTTTATTAATTGATCAAATTTATGTCCATTTTCAAATATATTGGGATTTTTTTTCTTCCTTTTCTTTTTAATCACAGGAAACCACAAAAATTCTCTTTGGGCTTGTTATTTTGTGATAGTGAGTGTTTCAAACTAGTCTATTGTGATAGCGGTGTGTTTTGGTTCGTTCAATGTATTTTGTGGTATTGAGTAAGAATTTGTCCAGTCATATTGAACATGAAATGATTTTAAATCCCTTTATTTGTTCTTTCTTCCTTTTCCCATTTCTTTCTTCCTTCCTTCCTTTTCCCTTTTCTTTCATCCTTCCTTTTCCCATTTCTTTCTTTCTTCCTTTTGTCCTTTCTTTCCTTCTTCCTTCCTTTCGCTCTTCTTTCTTTTCCTCTTCCTTTCTTCCTTCCTTTTCTTCTTCCATTCTTTCTTCCTACCTTCCTTTTTTTCTTCCTTCCTTCCTTTTCCATTTTCTTTTTCTTTTCCCCTTATTTCCTTTCCAAAACATGAACTTCGTTCAGAGTTAGGAATTAATTTTTCTATATTCACTGTTATTGACTTTTGATGTACTCTGTACTTCTCCAGTGATTCTCCTACAGGTATTCTAACACACTTTACATAGGTAGAACACATATACAAATGAATACCGTTATTCCTTGAGTTAATAATAGAATCATAATTTATGCAACAAATAAATTGTCATCATTGTTCCAAATGTATAATTGCAAAGTGCAATGCAAAGATTGTCAATGCTAAATGTCTATTTTTGACATTTCGTTATTCAAAGTCAATATTTTTCATCTTGAGATAGCTTCTAAGTGAACTGTGAAATATGGTTGTTGGTAAAGTTTATTTCTTTTGAAATAAAATAAATGTCTTTTCATCAATTAGAGGTGTAAATATTGAGGGGGGAAATTATCTATGCTCTTTAAATGTGTGTTGAACCTTGTACAGTTTATTTATGTTTTTGAAATATAAGCACCGGGCATCAACTCAGAGAAAATGTTTGGTACATGTGTATCGAATCATTGTTTTTTGTTTTTTTTTTCCCTGAATAAAATCTGTTGAATAACCAAATGTTTCTAGTGCACATCCATTTTGTACAGCCTTTGCAGTCTTTAACAGCTAGCATATAAAGAAAATTACACGTGAATTATCAAAAGAAAATTTGTCTGTATTTACAAAAGATACCCATAATACATTTTATCTTCAAATTGGCACATATTTTGTGGTAGGCCTGCAATGTCATCATTGATATTTCTCTATTAACATGTGCCATGTATCACTATGACACATATGGAAAGAGAGCAATTATTATTATGCATTTTCCCCTCTGAATTACTAGCGCTTTTAAAAGGCGAGAGTAAGATTCTTTTCTTTTTATTTGTATTATCTGATATGTCTAGAGAAATAAGAGAACAATGATTTGTTTTCATACACATTTGAAAGTGCTAGTCTCTCATTAACTAACATATTAATTTTATATACTTACATGTTTTATGGTAACCAATTGCAAACAAATTGTTTCTTATAAATTCATTTCATAATCTGTGGAACTGATATAATGGATGACTCGCAGTTTATCCACTAAGTAATTACAGTAAGACTATAAGCGTCTTCAGACCCTTTGTGATACACTGCCTAATAAATTGGATTTTTGTACTCTTCTGGAATGAACAGTACCTTTCAACTATTTGTTAACCTTCCCTCCAAGAAAAAAAATCTGTTGTAAGCGTTAATGTGCTTAAAATAGTACGTATTCTTTGTGTTGGGGAACTCCTGCAATCTCCATGCATGTCCAGATTTATCTGTCATATTATATAAAATTGAATTATTTGTAATGCTTTGAACTATAGGAGGTTAATGGCAACAACAGATAATAAAAAATTATTATCACTGTTTATTTTTGTCATACATAAGTTTAAAAAATGACATATTCCAGTAGTTACCGTAAATAAGATCATATATGATCGCCACTTAGATTATATTGCATTTGAAACAATTAAAATACATTTATAAATTTTAGATATATATTAACAACATTTATTCAAGGAAATTGAATATCACGTAGAATAAATCGCAAAACGACAATAATTGTTGGTAATATTAGAAAGCAAAGAGTGGTATCGCCATGCGACTACTAATGGCACGAAATGCTTCACTACTTCAGAAGGGTTAAAATTTCAAAATGTGGAACATTCTTTAACTAGTGTTGCTACAGAATAGCACAGACTTTCCAATATTAGTTTTTTATTTCCTTTGGTCTTTGCTAGGTACTCAGACTTACCTCATACTCTAGCCAGCTGCTATCTATTGCCGCCAAAAATACATTTTTTTTTATTTGCCCAATTTTTTGGTTTTCTAATTGTAGAGCGAAAATTGTAGAGGAGTAGCTTCTAATTGTAGAGGAAAAAATCATACTTCGGAAATATTAGAAAATTCAGAGTGGACCGTGACCGTTGACTTATGCCACGTTTATAAGCGTATGTTACTTATAAGAAATTTAGAGAAGACAAAATTTGGAGCAGAGAAAAAATTTGAAAATGTCCGGAGGGCTTCATGCCCCAAATTTTGAAGAATGTTCTTCAAAATCTCAAAGTTTCGATTCGAGCCAAATGGACAGGGGTTTCTTTAATTTGGAAAAAAATCCTACGCATGGTTTGGGCGCTAGTTGTGTTCACAGACACCGGACGAACAGACCCACAGGCGCACGTTTTGCTGTCAATTGATTTTTCGGTATCAAGTAACTACAAAACAGGGATTCTGGCTACACCACATATTAGAGGATTTTCTCCTTAATTTAGCAACTGGATTTATCCACTTTTCGTTATCAGGGCCCGGCAATCATATTTTCTGTCGGAATTCCGCCGTTTTTTCTCCCTAACTTTCTCTATACTACGCATATTAGTCGTATACGGAAAAGGAAAAAGAGAAAATTCTCGGGGGGGGGGGGGGTATGCGCTCTCGCTCTCATCCTGACAGATCGTTTGACTGACTCACTAATCGTCTTCGCCCATCATCCATTAGAGTCTAGCGATGGGAAGTTATACGCGATGCCTGGAGGGGATTCGCCCGTCAACTGTTTTAAGTAGTTTTAGTTATTTTCAGTATTATCTCATAAACTCATGAAACGACTAATATTGAAATAATGCAGATAGGCTACTTGTCATTGTATACATGAATTAAATGAATTGATTGATTAGTGATTCTGGGCGCGTCTACTGCCAAGGTAATTAGTCCCGTAAGTGCATGTTTTATCGCGGAAAGTGGTTGTGAACTTCCCCCGCTGGATGACGAGATCAGGCGCCGGCCTACATCGACTTGCGGGGATTTTCCTCAACCAGGTATCTTCCACCAACGGAACACCGCCGCAGCCGGGACAAGCTCTAACCTCCCGACTGGTCTCCCGCCAAGTGTGGGACTGCATACGAATGTGTGTATGTAAGGAGTGTGGAAAGGGCTAGGAAAGAATGACAGTTCTCCCATGCTTATTTGAAAACGTGGTAACATTGAATTTTAAGTAAGAAGTCGTTGAGGTGTCTTGGTAGTTGCCGGGGTAGATCGACGTATAGTCTGGTCCGGGCGATGGCCACGTTCGATCCCTGGTTCTTCTTCTTCAATTATTTCTGGTGTGTCTATGTCAACTGGAACTTGTGGTTGATCTACGTGCAGTTGTTCGTTACGCTTGTTTAATGGAATGTGTACCAAATCTCCTAAGGCAACTTGATGTTTTTGATTATCAAGATTCTGCGCAAACCTTACTTCTTTCTTTGGCGTTTCTGCTAAAGTCGGTTCTGGAGTTACGGTTAATCGTAGTTGGTCTATATGCCGTTTGAAGATGTAACCGTCATCTAATTTCACTACATAGTGCAATTGTCCAATTTTTTTTGATAATTACTCCGAACTTCCATTGGTTTTTATTGGCATTGTAGTAGCGCGCTTGTACGCTTGTTCTCCCACACTTAATTGACGCGTCTTCTTCATTGATGTTTCACTGTTCTGAAATTTAATGGGTTTCAGTGCATCTTCTTCAATGCTAATGTTGAGGTTCAGGTACTGTTCAGTTGGGGTTCTCTGGTTGTTTCAAGGAGTCGGCCTGTACCTTAAAAGAATTTCCCGAACTTTCTTTCGCATTGAAAGTGGTTCGTTGATCATTGTTCCTATTTTTTTCAATGTTTGCAAATTCCTTTCTGCTAATCCATTCGTTGCAGAGTGTCCTGGCGTGATGAACTTGCAAAAAATGCCTGATGTTTTGCAGAAAGTTGAAAATTTCCACTAGAGAATATTGTAGCATTATCTGCAACTATGCCTTCTGGAAATCCGTGTCTTGAAAACATTTCTTGAAGTAATTCGATGATTGATGCTGCATATGGCGCTGACGAGCAAGGTTCAATTTCTGCCCATTTCGGTTTTGCATCAATGGCAACTAAAAAATTATGTCCTTGGTATGGCCCTGCATAATCGATGTGAATACGCTGCCAATTTTCTTCTGCTTCTTGCCATGGGTGTAGAGGAGCTTTTTCTGGGCTGTTTTTCACTTTTGCACATTTAGAACATGCTCGAACGATATGTTCAATATCCTTGTCTATGTTGTTCCAGTATACATACCGACGTGCGAGTTGTTTAATTTTTAAAATTCCGATATGAGTTCCATGAAGTTCCTCCGAAACAGTTTTGATGGTACCACGACGCGTTGACCTCTAAAGAGTATGCCGTTGTCCATGGTAAAATCTGCACCAGTTGTTTCGTCTTCTTGGAGTTCTCGGAGGATGCCAGAAAGGTGATCATCAGCTTCGGTCTCTTTCTAAATCGATTTGAATGTGATTTTCTGAGTGTAAATTCTGTTGATGGTTTCTTCATATAGAAAATGGGCTTCTTCGGTGATATCTGCTTCTGTATCTCTTCTCAGATCCTCTTCTGAATATAACTTTATAATCGAAACCTGATAAAAAAGCTGTGTAACGTTGTAGACCGGATGAAGTCATCAGCAATTTTGCATGTTGATGGAAAATCCTAGATAGAGGTTGATTGTCTGTGACAAGTTGAAATTGACGTCCGAATAAATATGAAAAAAATCTGTCAGTTCCAAAAACAATTGCTAGAGCTTCTCCATCCAGTTGAGAATAATTTTGTTCTGCTGGTGTTAGTGAGCGAGATGCAAAAGCTATTGGCTTTTCCTGATCATTGATAATGTGTGATAAAACTGCTCCTATACCTGTGGGACTTGCATCATGCGAGTCGAACTTGCAATTCGGGATTGAATGGCATGACTACGCGATCGCTTATGATTTCCCGTTTCAAGCGAATAAAAGCGGCCTCTCATTCTGTTGTCCATTTGAAAATCGTATTTTCCTTCAGCAAATTCCGCAGTGGTGCTGTAAGTGTTGAAGCGTTTGGAATAAATCTGCTATAAAATGTAACTAATCCTAAAAAAAATTGTTTCATCTATTCATTTTGGTTGTGGCATTTGTGTAATGGCTTTGATTTTTTCTAGTGACTTCGAAATTTTATTATATTTGATGACATATCCTAGAAACTCGATGCGTTGTTGAAAAAATGAGTATTTCCGGCGATTCAAATGTATATCATATTTCCTCAGCTGTTCAAGGCACAAGATCAAGTTAGTCTCACATTCTTCTTTTGTCGTAATTTTGGTACGCGTCCAATCTTTTCTTCGAAAATGACTGAATATTGTGTCATAATTTCATTGGTTTCATCGATATTACTTAAAGCGTTTGTTTCGGTTGATACTTGGCTTTGTTGATCGAGTTCTTGTAAATTGATGTTTAATTTTCTCATTCAAACTTGGCCTAAAAGAGCGTCGTATTCTTCCAGAACAATTTCATCTTGGATGGTTTTCCCGTTGAATTCGACGTTGACATTAATTTTACCATCTGGAGCGAAGACATCATGCGTGTACGATCAGAATCGCAGAGGTGTTGGCTCAAGTGCGACATTGAATTTATAATCGGCGAACTTATTACGAGGCAACATCGTGTAACCGGCATCTGAATCAACCTCGAATTATCGTTTCAAATTATCGTTTGGGGGTTGATTTTGGTATATATCGACAATTTGAAATGATCCATACTCTTTGGATATCGTATCCAATTGAATTGAATTAGCAGGTTCTTCCTGTATGCGCAGCTGATCTTTCATGATTTCGATAGCCAAAAGAACTAGGCTTAATGACTTTATAGTCATAAGCATCAATTATGGTAAATTCTATATTGAAGGCTCAGATAAATTTGTAAAATGGCGTGAAAATAACATTAAAATTACTTACTTTTTAAACGCATCCCACAAGCAATCAACAGCACTTTTTACTTATCTTGAGGTACTTCTAAAAAGAAAACAAAATCGAAAACACAATTCATGAATGACTGCCACGATATAAGTGCCAGTTAATGCACATTAATCTTCAACACACGATATAGTGAAATGCAACTGACAGTCGCCGGTGACAACGCAAGATCGTGCATGTGTGACCTTGTTTTACTTCCACCTCAAGCGATTTATAAGAAATAAATTCCCATTTTATGAACTATGGGCCTTTTAAAATCAAATATCCAAGTTAACCCTTCTGAGTTCTCTGGGAAATGAACTCTTTTTCCAGCTAGATGGCCAAAATAACACCTGTGCAGCGGCTGAATTCGACCCAGCTTACAAGCTAGTGTGGAAAATCCTGCCACCGCGGTGCACCGTCGGGACTCGAACCCTAGGTCCTTGCGGTGAAAGGCACTGCTTTGACGTCAGTGGACGTCGTGTTCCACCTTTAATAATTAAATGAAAATAGATAAGATCGTTTTTTGATGTCACAAACTCCCACGGGAAACAGTTGTGATGATAATATTATACTACTATATTTCTACAGAACATTCTCAGTTCTTTTCGCCATAGCTATTGCGTGAATTATTTTTCGTTTCATCTACTTTGGCAGTATATGAACCAAAAATAAGTTCATCATCTAAAGTAAATCGTGTACTGATAAGCAGTTACAAGTTCAATCATACGTAAGTAAGACACGAAATTTCAATTACAAAAGTTATAATCTGTATAAAAAGGACAAACTTGATCAGAGTCAAAAGTTCTAAAGCTAGAAACGTGAAATTTGAAATGTGTGTTTCAGTTTCAATATTTGAAATGACTAAGAAATGATTTTCCAAACTCCAACCTCTGAATAGGTGATATTGGATAGTTTTTGGAAATCAAAATGCAATCCACTATCCATTTAGGTAGAGCACGAAATGGCGGACGGAGCTGGACAGGGCTGGACGGGAAAAGCCAAGTGGGTCCTGCCGGGATTTTAAATAAAATTACTTCCTTATAATACTAAATCAAAATTCATTCATTTTCCTAAAACCACCAGATGACTCTAATAACGAATTAAATCATAAATACCGGGGCGACGCCGGGCCCTGCAGCTCTCACTCTCTTCTTTTCAACGCTCATCATTACGACTGCCGTTTGCTCATCCGCGTAGACCAGAGGTGTCAAGACCGATTGTCACAGGACAATGCAGAAGTGCAGCGGAGGGAGTCGGTGGTGAGTCCCGCGATATTTGTAGTGACGACTATCATCGTATTCATATTTGAGATGGAATAATTTAGTCCCTGAATGTAATTAATATTAAGGAAACATTTAATTATTAATAGTTTTAGGGATACTCATCTATGATTGGAGATATGATAATTTTGTTGCTCTGCTATTTATTTAATTTTTATTTTCCCAACTTCGTCCTGTAGTTTATTTGCTTGTGAAAAATGATGTGAACTCAGGCATGGAGTTTTAAGTGATTCTAATGTGAAGTAGCTAACTAATATCTGATCATTGCATGAAGAATAATACGCCGATTTACCACAATCGTATGGCCTAAGAGAGTACACTGCATTGGCCCATTCCACGTTGCGCTGTCCCTGAGTTACGACCTCATTGAGCGTGGGACACGTTTTGCGAAGCGCCTTCCGTGCGAAGGAAAGAACGAACAGAGGTAGAGCGCCTGCCTCCTCGCCACCGGAAGAGCGTAGCATTGCCCTGCTAGCGACGCCCGACCTGCACCCACAACGGTAAGAGCAGGCCCGCGGGGGCGGCGGACGGGTAATGAGCACATGCAGCGACGCGACGCCACGCGGCACCTAGGGCCTCGCGCAAATCACCGCTCGTTCCGCTTCACGGGGTTTCAGCGGGTCTACGTTTAGAAGAACGGCGATTTTAGTTCATGGCGTTTTATTTTTAGACATTGTTGAAGCACGAATTCGAACGACAGTTGGCTTCGATGAAAAGCGGGGGAAATTATTTTGATAATTGCATTTGCTGTTGTATTTCATTTTGATTTTCAAAAATCTCCTCACTGCTTAGGTTTGCATTCCTACATGATCTGGTTAAGCATTAGTATGCATTGAAAATATTGCAATTTTCCACCTTGACCATCTCTACTTGGCCTTGTAGAGACAAATATAAAAAGGCTGAGACGTGTTTAAAGATTCAACGATTTCGAGCCAAAAAAAAAGAATATTTTGATACTTATGTCATTAAGAGAACGATGTCAAAATGCCAAGTTAGTTAAAAGATCTTCTTTCAACAATGAATTGTTATTAATTACGTGCAATTGTCTGAGCCTCGTAAATCTGAGATAACTTTTCAGATAACTCGGAAATGCGACGACAGTGAACATCTGTGACGTTGTAAAGAAAATTCGCAATCTAAAATGAAGGGCAAAAATATTCGTATGTGAGGAAAAGTATATTTTCATAACTTCCCAAAAGGAACATAAATGTTCGTTCCTATGTACATAAGACATTGTATAACTGTTATATTGCAACTATCCTCGTAATTGCTTCGAAGGACGCGAGAGTAGTCGAAGATTATTTTTTAATATTACGTTAATGTATTATTTAGTCGTAAAATGTGCTCATTACCAAAGGTACAACTAACACTTTTTTATATTTTCTAACCCACGTATTTTTAATAAAATACCTTTTTGCACTAACAACACCAAGTCACTCAGATTTTAAAAAAAGGTATTGAATTGCACAATTCAATTGACTTGAAAGGGTTTTAAAAGAGATTTGATTGTTTGCAAGTTTAACTATATACAGGCCTACTCTTCTTCTCGAGTCATCACTCCCCACAACTGAAGAGTTGCAACAAACTTATAGTAAAAAAATTAATTTTAAATGTTTGCATTTAAACATGTTTCAGTGCAGTTAAAATATATTTGAAAACTATTATTAAAGTAAAATGTATGTTAAGAATTTTTAGAATATACGTGAGTAATTGGATTTTTCATTTCCTCTCCATTTTATGTGCGCATGAGCAATGTTTTGGTAAATCTCCTGATGGTGTTAAGATTACTTCAAAAGCGGGTTTTGTTTCATATACCATATCAATTTCATAAATTTCAGAAAACTTTTTTTTTTTTAATTAAAAATGGAGTGCCCTGGCGACGTTATCTAATTCTAACATAGGTACACGTTTTCATTTAACGTTTCTTCTGTTATTTCTTAAGGCTTATTGTTGTATTTGTCATGTATATGTTTTTGCCTTATTTACAGCGTAAAGGAACCACGATGCCTAAGGGAATGGAATTATGGCTCAAAAGCGATGACCCATTGTACAGTTCTAATGTGTAATGTTTAGGCATATTTAATATCCAGTTGAAGCGCGTGAGAACCATGTTTAACCGTGTGAAAAGACAGACTTCGGTACTATTACTGAGAAATTTGTGAGGATAGATATTCATTCCAGATGTGTTTCTAATTTCCTTATTTCAAACGCAATTGCGATATTTGCCCTTGCAGTCGTTACTGCCAGGAGTCGGCTTTTAAAACGAAACGCATTTGTTCATTACTGTACACATCGAGTCAAGTATGCTTAAAAATCACACTGCAATAGGTGCAATTCATTCCGTGATGTTCTTCAAAACTTACACGAAAACATACTTGATCGATGGTCTTGTTTTATGTAAAAAGACTTGTTGCATTTATTTTTGATACGCATCGCGTGCTCGAAGAGTTGGCCCTATCTTATGGCATAATATGTCATGACTCATAAGACACAATAATAGAATTAGAATAATCTTGTGGCGTGCCATACAATCCAGTATTGGAAGCACGTGTAGGTCTTCCATAAAAGTTTGTCGAAACAGTTGCTTTGATGTCTGTCACTTTTAATTGTAGTCGAAACGCAGAATGTCAGTGGATATCTCCGTGCATGCTGGGAACGAGCCACTTCCATCCGAGGGCGCCGTGATTCCTTTGCGGCGTTTGTTGGGCTCGGAGCGGAAATGCAGCTGCGTGTGTTGCAGGCGGCGCGGCGGGCGTGATGGCGGCCTTGCGCGACGGGGGCTTCCCGCGTCACGTGTTCGAGCGGCTGGAGGGCGTGGGCGCCGGCGGCGCGTCGCACCGCTGCCGCCTCTGCGGGAAGGAGGTGGCGCACGCCTGGAACCACTTCCACGTGCACTTCCCTGGCCGGTTCGCGTGCCCGCACTGCACCAGCGTCTTTTCGCGCAACGACTCCCTGCACCGCCACGTGCGCACCAAGCACTCCGCGGCGCCGCCCCCGCGCGGCCCGCTGCTGCCGGCGCCGCTCGCCATCCCGGCGCCCTCCAAAGACAAGTCAGACCCCTTCCCCGCGCTCCC
>BOPP01000148.1:2748882-2848265 GCA_017312745.1 Gryllus bimaculatus | reverse complement strand
ACCAGACCCCGCTTCTACTTCCACGCCAACCCCACTCCCCGCCCCGACGTCTTCCGACGCAGTTCCCTCCCTCACACCCACTTCCACTTCCACCCCTACTCCTGCTCCCGGCCCGGTTTCGACACCTGCTAGAGCCACAACGCCTACACCTGCTCCTCAGCGTAGCCCGGCGTTGAGTCCTGCACTCAGTCCCGCCCCCAAACTCGCCCTTTGCTGAACTTGTCGATGTAGAACACATCCTAGGCATGCCTCCACAATTATCTTTTTTTAATGTGCAGCAGATATGAACCAGTTCTAGAAGAAGATTTAGTTGTATATTTGTTATTCAGTAGATTTCAAGAGCATCCATTGGAAATCTACACAACTCTTCAAGAACAGAAAGAGCAGGCTTGTTTTTATAACTAAATAGGAAAATCATTAAAATTAATTAATTCGTTATTCTCACAGAAACATAATAGTGAGTATTTACATTTCTGATAACTAAGGATTGGATTTGTATGCAATTGTACATTTCTTCTGTTTAAACATAGAAGTTCGGAGTTTGATTTTCTTTGTGAATGGGAGTCTCGAAATGCTAATTTCAAACTATTATTTTGTATATTTTTCCATATTTGAGATATACTGCATAAAATTGCATATTTCAGGGTTATGCTAGATTATGATACACATTTCATGTTCTAAATAGTATCACTTTTCTTAAACAAAATTATGGTCTGAACTGAAATTGTGCCGTCTTCTGCTCTCAGACATGCTTAAACTTCACTTCATTACCTCTATTTCAATAAGAGTTGCAAATGCAATGTAGGAGTGATTGAGTGGACAAGAAATATTTAGCAGGCCTTACTTCATTCATCAATTGAATCGTTTATTTCAGAAATCCGTCAAACGCCAAATTCCTCATTTCGAGAAAACTGAGAATAACTCTCTCAATTTTTCAGATTTCAAAATATTTTTTATATTAAAGAAGTTGATGAATGAATATTTTTCATATAAATATGCACTGAACAATGTGTCTATCCTCCTACAACAATAATCCGTCACTAAAGCGTGTTTTAGATTTTGGCATTTGACAGGTTTCTGAAACAAATGATTCAATTGCACGAAGAATTCATACAGGGTGTTCCCACTAGGCCAACACATCCATGAACAAAAATTCAACATTAATCCACATTTCCATTGTTTATATTTTGCTTGGTTTCCGAACAATTTTGTTATTGTTCTGCAAAATGTGCTATCATAAAATATTTTCCAGAACGAATTCCGGTGCGTTCTGGTTCATCCAAATCATTCCAATCATATTTCAAAAATAATATACAAGATTTGCACTGTACAAGTTTACAACAGTTAGAGGATCAGCATGACGTAAAGTGACAAGAAGTTTTAACGTGAAATACTCAATAATTATTTTCTTAAAATATAAATGTTATAATGTTTCAAATCAAAATTAAAACAAAATAAAAGTAATGAATGAAAAAGTAGTTGTGTGGTTTCTGAGCCTGAAGATAACAGTACACAAGAGAAAAACAGGACAGATATTTATTTACAAGACAATACTATCATTATTTTAAACACTAATTGTTTTTGTTGAAAACATTCATTGTTGTTGTGTAATTCTGATGTACAACAACAGTCAAATTACTAGTTGCAATCAAGAAAGCTTCGGAAATTCATTCATATTTTTGTCATGTTTCACTTCTTAATTTTAAAATTAACCCATTTTCTGCTCTGTTGAAGCAACCAAGCAGTTTAGGAAAAATTAAATGATTTCTTCTACAATCATAGTTATGCAATGTATGGAATTGTTTCTTTTTACCAATTCCATTACAATATCAATTTATTGGATGAATGTGAGTAATTTGAAACAAAAATGAGAATAGGCAGGAAATACATTTATCTATCAAAAGTCTTCGGACAAAGATAAAAAAGGTAGAGAATAGGGTAGAAAAATAGAAACAGAAATTATGTGATGATTATTCATGTATTTTCTATAAGTAGTTTCTATAACTCTGAACAAGAGATTTTAACTTTCAATATCAAGTGCTAAATAATTTATGGAGATGAAGATCATGTAAGTTGTTTCCAACAAAATGTTTGTTAATGAATATTAATTCTTGATGAACTATGACTGTACAATGATTAGCTTTTCTTCTCGGGTGTACTGTAATTTGATTGCTTAGAAATTGTTCTTGACATGAGAAATGAGTTGTGTGAACCATAAAAATAATGGATGCCTTTGAAATTGATTATTCTTTCATCTTAAAGGTGTAGTGAATGGAGTGAAAGTTTGTGGTAAAAAAAGTAGATTATTTTTAATTATGGGAAATAATTCCATAATAAAAATGTCCAAAATTGGTTCATTTTGAATAACATAAATGCTGCAGAAGTGTTTATATACTTCTACCTGATCTTTGATTGTCAATATTTATGTAAAAAAATATTTATATAAAGAATGCATATAAGGATAAAGTTGAGATTTTGAGGAAGGTCTGAAATTGTAGGAAGCACCTTTCTTTACAAAAGAGAATGGAAAAAGTTGGTGAGAATTGTTGTAAGATGGACGCAGTGCATTTTTCATAATTTTGAGTAAAATAACATTTCCTATGTATGATTCAAGTAAGCTTTTAGCTCAAAGTAAGAAGAGAAGTAGATTTATTGCTGTGAAGCAAAAATTGAAAAGGGAGGAAAAATGAAACTCAGAAGTTTTATCATAGGCTGAATTTTTCAAATTATGTCTATTGGAATTGTTTTCAGATGAATATGTGTAAGATAAGGTGTATGGCGTTTCAAATGCATCTTTATATTTTTTTAATGTCACTTTACATATCAGAGAAATACAAATTAACACATTATGTCTTCATAATTTCATAAGTTTTGTCTTTAATATTTTAAAGTATTTAAGATTTGACATTATTTTTCAAGATGTTTGAAAATGATCCACTAAATTTAATTCACCTGGGAAACAGATGCTTTGTATACCACCAAATTAACAAAGTGTTTGTGAGATTAAAGAACATGTTCTACGAAACATTATGTGGTGTTTTGTTTGTGTGTTAAGTATTATCAATTTTTTAGCACATAATCTGTCAGTAAATGGAAATATTGGGCAATATCTCATAGTTCATTTGAATGATGATTGAATGCTTTGTCTGTAGACTCACCAGTCTTGATTCCATTTATTGCTCTTGTTTGTGTTTGTTTTTATTTTACCACCTTTTATACTTTTATAACCTTTGTCACACACTCAATTATTTTTCAAAAATTTTAATCTATATTTTTTTAAGAATTTAGTTTGTCAGAAAAATATGCCTTGCATCTATCCAAAATATGCAATTGATATTTCTATAATGTTCTTCTTATGGTCATTCCTTTGCTGAATATAATTTTTGATAGTCAATATGTGATGTGAATTATGTACAAAATGAAGTTGGTAGGTTTACTTTAAGATGTTATTTTGATAACAATTTTTCTTAATTCAAAAGCAAATATAAATTTTGGATGGATAAAGATACAAATCATTAATTAGATCATTGTAAAACACTCGGTCAGAAGAAAAATGACATAATTGAGATTATTTTGCAGGAGAAAAAATACAATCAACTTGATTCAGTCAAAATTTCACAATCAATCCTCAGCTACATCAGCTGTAGAGCTACAGGCTCAGTTTGCCGATATTTCATTGAAAACTTACTTAAAGTAGGAACTACATTCATAAAAATTGTTTATATTTTGTTAAGAATATATTGTTACTTGTACCTAAATACCATGTAGTAGACAAACAATAGAACGTTTTCTTTCATCTCATCAAATCTCTTACAGTTCAAAGTTATAAAATATATAGAGCAAATTCTTTGAATAATATTAATTATAGTATGCAAGTCTTTTTTGCCACATTTCAAAAGCAAATTTTTGAAGTTAAAAAAGTTTGAAAATCAATTCTCTAAATGTTAGTTTTTTTATTTTTCTTTGTAGTGCAGCTATAGAATGTAATGTGACTATTTCATTAAATTGTATTCTGTACTTGCTAACCTGCCTTATACTACTAAGTTTTGAACTTACTAAGGTTTTGGCCGTGTAAATTACCTTCTTCATAATTTTGCTTTATTTCTAAAAGCCCCAGAAAAGTGGTATTATGCAATAGAGCCTCATATGATTAGAGACTAAAATCAACTTTCTCTAAGCACAATTATCTCTCAATGGTCAGAATAACATTAAAGGTAATATTTTTTTTTAACCTGTAAGTGATAATTAAAGTTGTTTGCATCTGAAAGATGTATTTCATCAGTAATAACAGAATTCCTGAATTACCACTAGGGAAAATGTAATATTAATTTTTCTGTTATCATCTGTGTGTGTGGTTTTTTTTAAGGTGACATTCATAATGGGAATTCTGCAAAAAGTGTCAAAGTCCAATGAATGTGAAACCCCACTTTTTGTGCATCTCTTGTTATTAGTGATACATTTTTTGACAAAAGGCATTTTTAACTTAGTTTTAATAGTTTATCAATTATATTTTCACAATTATTTGAATTCCTTTGAATATCAATTCCTATTTGAATTCCTTCTTTGAAATTTAGATCAAAAGGGAAGTAAATTTCATAATTCTCAAAAGAAATGTTAACATAAATTACATTCTGGAATTATCAGATAGAAATTTGTTTCATATTTAACCTTCTGACAAATTATAATGGATATTTAGTGATGTGCATTCATCATTTTAAGGAAATGATGATCTAGTCAAGAAGTGGATATTAGTAATCTGACAAGTAGAAAGATGAATTGTATAGACAAGGTTGTGCTTTTGCTAGACAAGGACTTATATATTGATATTATTTTTGATTTCTTATTATTTTTAGCTCCATCATTCCTCAAGCTGTGATCTGTAACCCAATGTGAGTCGTAAGCAAAAAAACAGTTTTAAAGAATTATTTAAATAATATGCTGTAGTCTTCTAATTTAAAAGAATGAGCAAACTCTTTTGAAACAAGATGATGTGCTTCTTCTTGCCATTCCCAATAGATTCAGGGCTGAGTAGTTAGGGAAATCCTGCTTTAATACATTCCAACAGTAATTTAAATGTATTGTAGAACATATGTATGTATGTAGAATTTAATTTATGAAATGATTTGTATGATCATTTTTGGGCTGAATGTGTTCCACTATGTTGATATTAGTTATGTAAGTTCGTACCTGTATGTTTTGTAATGATGGGTAATTATTGTTTGTGTGAAGGAAGTTAAATGAAACTATGGATTTTGGAAGTGGTGTACATATTTTGAATAATTGGGAGTTTTGTTCAGTCAATCTACAGACAAATGATTTTAGTTGATTATTATGTATGTACAAAGTAAGGTAAGGAGAGTTAATGAAAATGGTAAATTTCAAATCCAACAAAAATCAAAAATATTGTTTTATAACATCACCATCAACAAAACTTTGAAGAAATGTCGCCAATTGACCAATAGTTACCTAATGATGAATTTTAAATTCAAAGTTTCTGGTATTGAGAAGCAATAAGCATTGTTATCAATATAACTTGTACCAACTCATATAATACTCACATAAATAAATATGTGGGAGCATAAGAGGAAATATTTTAGTGTGTTTCAAAACTGCAACAATTTTTTATTTGATTTATTTCCGATTCAACTACTTCCTGAAATGGTACAAATCAAGATTATAAATTTTTCTAGGCATATCCAGAGACAGAGTTCTTTGATGTGGAACATATAAATTGCATACCAATTACAAAGTTCCAGGATGAAAGTTTAAGAAAAATTATTTTATATACTATACTAGAAATGTCAACAATTTCATTGAGATCTCTATTTCAATGAGATTGGCCAGTAATATTTTGTAACTTATGCACTGCTTTATTTCTATTAGCTTCAAGCAAATGCTTCTTCATGAGAAGATACACCATAAAGCATGTAAAAGTACTTGCATAACTTCCATTTTATTTACTTTGTTTCTTTAAAGTTTATTTTCAAACAAACTTGTATGGTGTTGAAATATGACAATACTTAAATAATTTTTAAAATTATGACATTATAATACCTCAATAATATCACTAAAAATAGGCTCCTTTGACTGGTTGTATGAGTTCAAAGAAATTCTCCAGAATGCGTTTTCATTGCTCCAGTCTTTTTTTTAAAGATCTACGAGCCTATAAATGTAGTAAAATATTTTTTTATGGAATTAGTAATAGTGTTGTGAAGGTACACCAAAGAAATTTGTTGGAAGAGGTTATAATAGGTAGAGAGAAACAAAGATGAAAGCTGTACAATAAGAACAGTAACCTGTGAACAGTGCAGTCTGTCTTGTGACCTGTTTTTCTAATGTAAAGAAGAATTGGTATTTTTCTGAAGTTTAGTGGAAGAGACTTAATAATTTATGCCATAATGTTTTTCTGAGCATGAATGCTGTCATATCTTTTGCATTTAGCTCAAATAGTTGGTTCAGTCAACTATATATGCCAAATGTTGATAAGTTTCTATGTAGCTATTATCAAATGTTTAAATTAGGCATATACTGGAATGATCTAGTTTGAAGAATTTTGCCACTGATTTAATGAACTTTCTTTTCCAAATAAGTGAAGCAAATAAGGAATTATTTTCATCATCAGATTGTTGAGGAATAATTCTTTTAACCATATATTAATTTTTGTGATGAATTTAAAAATTCATTCCAGCAATGCCTTTTTCATAAAAAATGTAAATGTATCAATGAACAATTGTATCCATTAATAATAATGATTATTGACCTCTTACATTGTTAGTGCGAGGCAAGACTGTGCCAATGTAGTATTAAGCAACCAAGATGTTTGCCTGCGCAAATTAAAAATGTTCGAACTTTTTGTAATAAGCCTGAAGTTATGAAATAAATATTGAATGTAATAAAAAATGCTTATCATTTGTCTTTCAAAGAAATCTTAATTATATTGTAATTTGATGGGACTATTCCTGTGGGAGGTGATTGCACAGGAGTAGAGGAGCCCCTAATAATAGTAATAATCATCATCATGATTAAAGATATATATGGTCACTCTTGTATACATACTTTTTTAATTGTCATGATTTCACTTAGATATGCAAAAACTACATTTTGAAACTTTTGAAAAATATGTACATGATATTATTTAAAGATATAATTTTGAAGAAAAAAGTTCATTGATAAAAAAGCTCTTTCAATAAAATAGTTGTAGGAGGGGCTCAAAAAAGTTTTCATCTTTTGCAATTTTCAAAATGTCAGAGGTTTTAATGAAAATCATACCTGCATCATTTTTATAAATATATTATTATCCTATTCAAGAAAACAATTGGAGCCATTTTTTAAAAAAAAATTGAAATTGTTTACTTCGTATAAAGTAGCCCCAAATATTAAAAGATGAATTTCAAATTCAAAGTATCATCAGCCAAATTGATTCAGGCAGAATCTAAAAATTTAATACATGGCTTAGGTGTTAGTGTTTACATAGACAAATGTTTTGCAAATAAACAACCACTTTGTTGGTATCTGGAACCCCTACTTCTGTCAAAATCATGACATTTATTTGATGATCAAAGAAATTAATTTTCAGTATCTACCCAATAATTATGTACCATAATTCAATATGTATATCAATCTCATAGAAAGCAAACTGGAGGGAATAAATTTACTAGACTTCGCTGGTATTTATTAATACTTACCAGACTCACTACATGAACCATCACTCATTATATTTTGTGTGTTTCATTAGTATGACTCATTGCTTATATGTAGACCAACCTACCACATAAGTTGTTGTTTTCAATTGTTGTCTCACACTCAGTGTCAAATCAGTTCATTGGCCCATCCAATACCTCCCCAGATGTGGCCTGATTGAAAATTTTCTAATGGTACCACTATGGGTTCCCAATATACATAATTGCTGCCTGGGGCTCATAGCCCTGAAAACAATCTTATAAATTGTTTCACTTGCTCTCACCTGAACAAAATGTATTTCACAAATACATAGCCAGTACAATAATGTAACCTGCTTGTGAATTATAAAACTATTGATGATTGTAAAATAAAAATCATTTATTTAGTCTTAACAACTCCACAGAAAATACGAAAATATAAAAAATACCTACTTTTAACCTTATTACTCAGTTAAAATGTATAAAGTATTACTCCAAATTCCATATTCCTTCTTTAACAAAGAGAGGGAATCTTCCACAAATTTATTGTGCCACAAACATACTTTCTGATCATTGGAGACGGTGACCAATAAAATATCCATGTATATATGGAAGAAAAACTGAATGTAGAGTTTTGATTTGATTTATTTAGTCCAAAAATTAATAAAAACTATAGTTGACATTGGGGGGAGAAGTTCATCTGTGCACATTTTCTTGAGTTCCAGAATCCCTTCTCAACATATTAACTATAAATAGATGAAAGATGAATGAAAGTTTAAAAATAAAACGAAATAATAATAATAATAATAATAATAATAATAATAATAATAATAATAATAATAATAATAATAATTATAATAATAATTATAATAATAATAATAATAATAATAATAATAATAATAATAATAATAATATTAATAATAATAATAATAATAATTTTTAAATGCATGTGATTAGCAATATTTGAAAAAATAGACATTTTCATTCCCGAGTCATAGAAAACTTTGCATTGGTAAGCAAATTGCAGATTTGACTTTTCTACATTGCTAACAAAATACATAACTCACTCCCAGCTCTACACCTACCACTATGAACAAAAGGAGAGCTAAATAGAGATGAATAGATCCTTACCCCAATGTTGAAGTGCTATTTAAATATTTTAACAATTTATTTCTTTTAAGATAATTAGCAATTGATTTTTTTCTAGAATTGAATACTCAAGATTGAACTGACAGTAGATTAAGATATTAAGAGTAAACATAAAACACTAGTAGTCTGCAGCTGTAGTATATACAGATACACAGAACAGTTCTTTACATACCAAATATATCAAAAAAGTTGCTGTTCCATAATCCAAAATGTGAATAGTGGATGGCCTCTCCCTTGGAGCCTTGCTGTTTCATGACTTTTGCTGTGTTGTAAGCTCT
Organism: Gryllus bimaculatus; assembly: GCA_017312745.1. NCBI lineage: Eukaryota > Metazoa > Arthropoda > Insecta > Orthoptera > Gryllidae > Gryllus > Gryllus bimaculatus. The sequence continues at coordinate 2,839,180 of BOPP01000148.1, read as the reverse complement.
GTAGATGAGAATTCAGTTGGTATGTGTTGTTCAAGAATAGATAGTATAATACAATGAAATGTTTGCATTTTTCAGTCAAAATAAAAACTGTTTCATTGTTTTAGGATTTTTTCTCAGTTGTGGGTATCCTGCAAAATGATAGAGATTTTTTACATGGACAGAGGCAGCATGGTTTTCTTGTAGTTTCCTTGCTACAATATATTATACAAAATATTATTTGCTAGAGAATGATGGTCAATACATAGTAATTTTTGGGCTGTTCAAATTACCACATCCAGTAGATCTGACAATTGGATGAGTGAACAATCAATTAAATATCTTTAAAAATTCATTTCAACACTATTTATTATTCAAAACATTATTTTGAATTATGAGCTTGTGAAATATACTTTGAAAATACTATAATTTTAAAATAATTTATCATTTTCATTATTGTGTGTTTCAGGTATCAATACTGCTACTTTATATCAAGACAGAAACTTTCCAACTGCAAGTTCTAAAGAATTTCAAGGAGGGGATTTTAAATATGTGTGTCATCTATGTGGAAGTTGTTTTGGACATCCTGGATCACTGAAACAACACCAAATAGTTCACCAAGTGTCAATGACATGTCCACTGTGCCCCACCCCAACATCCTTTTCCCGAAAATTCACATTATTGAGGCATTTGCAAACAGTTCACCAGAAAAGTGTGGAGGAATCTCATGATTTGTGGATGAAAATAATGAATAATGCACTTATTAACAAAATAATCAGTTAATTGTGTTTAAACACCTTTAAAAATAAATCTCTGATAATGAAAAATGTCATGAAGTAAAGCCCTGACCCTGGTTTTCATTTTCCAGTAATTGAGGGCTTCTGGGTTTGCAGTGGCCGAATTAATGTCAAGGCTTCTTACATTGAAGCTTATTGGGGTAGAACATTAGCTTCTGTTGAGGAGGTTCCCTTTGCTCCAAAAACTTTCAAGACATCCTTGGTGGTACTGGCTCAGAAAATATTCATCTTGGCTGTTCTTATTGATGAGAGTAGATACTTTCATCTCAAAGCAACCAAGTTCATTATGATTTTTTCCCCCTGAAATTGCAATATATTTACCTCAATTTATTGTAAACATATATGTCTAAGTATAAATGAAATGGTGTATTTAAAATCTGTCGTGAATGTTTTTGTGAGATATTACATCATCAAACTGATGGACAAATGAAAAATATTGTAATTATTTTCTTTTCAAAGAGGGCAGAAAATGCATTTCTTCTCCAAATCTTATCCACAATTGAAAAATAATTATCAAATAAATATTTTAGACCGAGATGTACATTATTTATCTCATATTTCATGTCATTAATGAAGTTGTATTAATTTCAGATCGTTATCAATGTTATCATTGTTTCACATCTATTTAAATACAGTTAAATTTTGTGTCAACTAATTGTGAATTGAAATAAACAAATGAACATCCTACATCTTTAAAGTATAAAGAATGTTTCTTAATTTAGTTGTGGTTTTTACAAATCTACAGTTTTATTCGGACCTTGATTAAATTATGCACACTTGACATTCAAATCAAGAAGCAACTTAGTATTTACATGATATTTTCACCATTCTTATCTTGTGTTCTAATTTCATAGAACAGAATTTAAGCTAGTCTTTTGGTTTTTGGGAGGTTTTGATTACAGTGAGGCAAAAATGTTTTAGAAATTTGAGAATACCTATAAAATGTCTTAACTAATGCATTTCAATTCAGTCTTGTAGCACAATTAATAATATTTTTGAATATTTTTTAATAATTAATAATAATGTTAACAATAATAATTAATTTTGACAATTATTAATGATTTTCAATAATTCAAGGCCAAAGTTGAAAATTACTTCCATTGTGCTGGGATAGAAGAGTGGGGACAGTCAGTGAGAAAGGGTAGGAGTAGAGCAAGGAATAAGATATAGTGGTATAAAGGGCTGGAGGACAGGCATGTAAATAAATAACTTTCACTTTACACTGTAGATAAATACATTCCTTTTCTTTTCTAGTAGTTGGTTAAGGTAAATAAAACTCATCAAATAATATTTTTATTAAAAATTAATTATTATAAATTATTGTGGTGTTATTGTAGTTGGTACTGGCAGGGGTAGATCCAGACGATTATTTCGGGGGGCCATTGTAGATTTTTGTTAAATAATGTATTTGTTATTTTAAACATATATGTTATTATTATTAATGTGCTGCAGATATGATTCTATACAATATTTTTGTTTAAATAATTACATTATTAGAACATAAATATTTAAATCAATTGTGCCAAATAAAGAAAGGTAAATGAAAACTCTAGGCCCGGGGGGGTGGGGATGCCCTCATGTCTTCCTCCCCACCCCCACCCCTGGTCCACCAGTGGGTACCCGTAGGTACTTTACATTTTCATGTCCTAATATTCGTATTTTAACTGTGCCCTTCTATTAATTACTAGGAACTTTATAATTATTTGAAAATTTAAATCTGTCACAACCAGATATATATTAGGAGATAAAGTAAATTTACATGTTAAATTGAAACTGTCCTTGTATTACATTTTTATTCAGTTGTTATCTAAAGAAAATTATTGTATTGTAGCCTACCTATGTATGAAGAAGTGAAATGTTTCATACTGATGTATGAAGAAGTACTTTTATCACAGTATTTTATATCATAAAATTCATTCCATGCATTTTATTTTTGGTATTATGCAATTATCTTTTTACTTCCTTGAATATTTTTATATGATTGGAGATTATTTAGAAGAAGTAGAGGAGGTAGGTATCTTTCAAACAGAAAAGAAGGAAAAAGAAGGATGCTGGAAATTAGTTATCGTAAGAAGAATTCACATGATAAATTGACAAAATTGTTATTCATTAACTATCAAAATCTATCTAACTGGCAGGTAATATGGGTATAGTGGGTAGCTATTATCCAATTATTATATTACTCCAACTTGGTAAAATATCTATTCAGGATTTGGAGTGACAGAGATATTTCAAAAATATCAAATTCCAAAAATGTCAAATTATGTAAATGTTAACTTCACTTATTGTACTTGATTGTTTTTTGGGGGGGAGGGAAGGAATTCTGTATAATTGCAATTTATTTCCACACAAATATTAGGCAAATGTTTTAATAATAATATTTCCATGAGTGGATATGTTACTCAACAGTAGCATTTCTATTTCAACAAATCGATATGTTATATCTAATGGTTTGTGATGCTGTAGAATTCTTATGTCTTCACTATTGTCTAGTAGATTGACAGTGAGTTGATTTGGATGATTTTCCAGTCTTGTGTAGCATTTCTGACTCGAGGTCGTTATTTCTTCTTTGATAGTCTTGATTATTGTGGAATATTTCATTGCTGACATATCTGTATACTTCTATTATTGATCAAAGATATTTGGATTGAAATAGCTGAAAAATGTCGATGTTGGAGATGCTGACTGTGCTCCAAGTTGAATACCTTAAGTCCATATGAGTCGAAGGATATTTTTATGAATAAGTATTGTTTACGCCCGCGGGTTGCATTTGGACCGCCCGCGCAGCGCATCACCGCGCTGCACTAGCACACCCCCTCCCCGACCATGCGGGGTGGTTATGTCAAAGGGGCCTTTCACCCTGCGTGTGGCCGCCGCTGCGGGCACCTCGCCTTGCTGCCCAGTGCCGCCACCAGATATATACAAGTCCACGTCCAATATGGCTACCCATGTCCTCTTTGTAAATGTATACAGTAACTATTGTACTTCCGCTTGAGTCACTATTTCATATTACATTAAACAATGATACCATTGGGATATCTGGGTATGTCCCAATTTTGAAAATATCAACATCAGTGCCACATCCTTTTTCGACTAGATTACTAAACTACATTACGTCGCTGTTATCGTAAAGGTATCCTATGATTACATTCAAAGACATAGATTTCCTTGGTTATAAAACTCGTTTGATTTTTTATATGTTGCATCATTGTGGCCGATACATAAAGAATTTAGTCCAACTGATTTTGCATACTACAATTTCTACAGATATTTTTTTTAAATTAAAAATCCACTTTTTCTAAATCAAACAAAATGGACGGCAAACACAAATTAAAAAAAACATCTTGAAGCAATCCAATTGTATTATTGCACATTATCATTTACGTAGTTCGTAAATGATACGCCGTGATTTATTTATTCCAGTCTTCAAGTCTATACAAATATAACACGCATTTATTTTATATCAATATAACGTACCGTAAACCGGGACATGTCACGATTCGTAATATCGGATTTCGATGTTTGTTACCGCATTGGGTTCAGGAAGCATCTCGCCAGCGCGCTATTTACCACAAGAACACAAGTCCAACAATATATCAATAACCCTAAATTCCGTAACTTTATCCTACCCCACCATCGTATTCAAAAAAATCTCCCTCGGCACAGACGAGAAAAATTAAAAAAAAACTGGATATCCTTCAACTCTCTCCTCCCATAGCTTAGGGCAGCCTAGACAAGATTAACATAAAACCACAGACAAATCACTTTAAATGACTAACAGGCTTATAGGTCGAAACCTTTGCAATAGCACAAGTTCTCTGTTCCTTATATTCCCCCCTTCACATTCCCTTCCAACGTCCTTCCTTCCCTCTTCCCCATCGTCCAAAAACCCTAATAAAACATCCCATCTTTCCCCAAGAAAAGAACCTTTCCACTTAACACTCAGACTCCCAATCCCCGTCCCTGTACGGAGGAGAGGAGTTGACAACCGAAGAAGAACCCGAGAAGACACCACTGTTTGAAGACATCCCTAACTGGTCCAGGCAAACTAACAACGTCGTGATTTGGTACAGAACCGCACACACTTTCTCATTCTAGTTAGTTTCCTAAACTCTTTAGACTAGATTAGTTTTCTGCACCCTCCACTTCCAGTCTACCTAGCAGATATGGACGCATAATAATAGTTCATGCCATTGAGGCATCCAGTAAGAGTGGGAGCTAAACCACAAAATTCAAAATATTGATTTACGAAAGTATTCGATTACAAACTCTTGGAATAAGTCAATAAATCGATGTTTTGAATTTGTGGGTTAGCTCATTAGTTTATAATGTGAAGCTTCATTGCATGAGTACATGTTTTGAAAACGAGCGGCAATAGGAGCGAGGTTTCAAGTTTGAACGAATGCAATAAAGCAACATTATAAATGAGTTGCATACGCTATTTTTTTAAAATAACAGCATTATAAATGTATAAGAGAATCAAACTTAATATTGCGAAACAACTTTTTTGTGACGTCTCGTGTATTTGACATCTGTGCGAGAAATCGGCGGTCGACTGTTCCGTTTACTGGTATGTTCCCACGATTATCGCGTTGCGATTGCCTAAATGTGTGATGACGCAACCATTCTTGCCGTATGATGCCGTAACACGTCATCATTTGTGCCGTAAAATGCCAGATTATGAACGACTTCTTGCAACAGAGAAGGTCGTTTATAATGCTGGTATATAAAAAAATATTTCACTTTCTCATCGAACATACGGCGTAATACACGCACTGTAGAGAAATTTATTTAATGCTGAAAATGGATTTCGAGATTTATAAGAAAATACGTTTTTGGGTCTCCAGATATGAAAAAGTGTTTGATTTTTCACGCGTCTGGTCTTCTGTCTGTCACCACTAGCGCCTGAACTATTCGTTGGAATTTTGCCAAAGTGAATAATCTCTGGCCAATATGGATTGGTTCAAACTTCTGCGTTTCTGAAAAAAAAATCTTTTAAATTTTGGGGGTAATTTACATTAAGCCACTTTCAAAATTTTCTCAAAAATGGCTCCAAATTTTTCTTTAAATGTATTTTAAAAATACATACTGTGATTTTCGCAACTCTGCCCCGGGCAGGTATCAGTTGTTGACAGTTTCATCAAATCGAGAGCTTGGATGTCAACACTACGGTGACGTTCATGGTCGCGATTGAATAAAACAGTCAAAAGCTAATACCGGCCAGGGGCAGAATTCCATAAATTGCGGTATAGAGAAATTTACTCAGCGCGTTCCTGGTGCGAGAGGTGCATTGAACCAGGGCGAAAAAAATTAGAATACTGTAGCCAGTACACATTAAATATTGTTTAGGGCATACTATTCAATGCTCTTAGCACTGTGTGTAAAAATATTTAAAGAGCCATTCAGTAGAAAATTATTGTGTTTTAAATAATGCTTATATTTCACTCAAAATTCACAAAAACTCAATAAAAAACTCAAAAACAATATTTAAAAACATGTTCATGGCATTAGGTAAGGAATTTATTGCGCAAAACAAATATAAATCAAATAAGAAACTCTAATTTGAATAATAGTTGTAGGAAGGGTTCAAAAAATTTCAAACATCAAGTTTTGAAATTTTAGGGGTAACACTGAAAGTCAAACCCATGCTATCTTTAAAAGCGCATATCACTCAATTCTTGCTAGAAAATTACAGGAAAAAATTTACCATTTTTTAAAAAATTTTGAAATATGTCCTAGGAGCTTTATGTAAAGTACCTCAAAATTTCAAAGAAATCTTTTCAAAATCGCAGGGCTTCGAATCGGGCTAGAGCGATCAAGGAATATTCATTTTGGTGTTAGTCCTAGGAATAATGAAGACGCTAGTCTTGCTCACCGATGAAATCATGGACAAACTGACGGACGTTAAAAAACACCTTTTCGGTAAAAGGGCACTCCAAGAGGTGGATTTCCGTTAAAATATGGAAATAGAATGTCTGCAGTGTTACATAACTTTACTTAAACTACGTATATTTTCCGTATATACGCACGTGTACGAGAAAGTAAAAGATGTTAAGGTAATCCTTTGATGCCAAGAACTTAGTTTAACCAACCTTGAAAATTAGGAGAAAATAAACAGACGTTAAAAAGCGCGGGCATCATGAAAGGCGGCTCGTCTAAAGGATCAACATTACGGCAGTAACAGACATGTTCTTTGAAATTATGGTACTATAAATCTATATTTCATATCTTAATATGTACGTTTTAATGAAATGCCGCATGTAATAGAAGCGTTTTTAATGTGTTTCCCTGCTATTTTCGAATCATCTCCCTGCTTTCCGAATGATAGAGCTATTCGTGATTATAGAAGAGCATGAAGAATGTTGGTAAGCATGAATGTTCCGAGTTTCTAATCGATGAACAGCTGACTGCATTCAAGATGCATGTTTGTTTATCCAGTAACCAAAGCCTTTCGCTATAGGCGTATAGAAGATTATTTGTTGCTCTGTCACAACATCAGTGTGTGGCGAATAATATATCTCCTGTTTGTAGTGTGCAATTTGTTACATTTTTTCCCTAAATAAGTTCAACTCGTAATCGTGATTTCAATGACTTGTGCGATTTGCACCGTTTCGTGTGGATATCATTAGAAAATTCATGATTCTCTCTTTAAACCAGTCTGAGATGTATTAACTACGCCCTACGATTTGATTGGGCTCTATATTATCCCTTCTTGACCAGCTAGTGATCGTAACTGGCATCCTAATGGGAGACAGCCAAGAATTCTGTTTGCGATGGAGCAGTTACCAACAGCAGCTTGGAGAAGCTCTACGCTCGCTTTTGGATAGAGAACTACTAGTAGATGTTACCCTGGCTTGTGAAGGGCGTTCTCTGAGAGCCCACAGGACCATACTATCTGCTTGTTCTGATTACTTCCAGGTGTGATGATGCATTTGTTATAAAAACTGTTTTATATTATTGAATGTCAAAGTAGTGTGGGTTTACTTTTATAAAAGTACATGAAATGAATAATCATAAAAGTAAAATTGGACCATTTTCAATGTTGCAGGAATTGTTTCAAGAAAGCACACATCCACATCCAATTGTCATACTTAAAGATGTGAAGTTTGAGGAATTAGAAGCACTAGTTAGATTTATGTATCATGGGGAGGTTACAATGAATAATGAATCGCTTCCAGGATTCTTGAGAACAGCAGAAACTCTTCACATTAGAGGACTGACAGGTGGATCAATTGCAAGTAAACAATATCCACCACAACCTTTAGGAAAGGTAAAGTAGTTTTGTGTCTCTGGAAGCTCTTGTGTGACTGCACAATAAACTGCAGTAGTCAGATATTCCTTTTTTCCCTCTTTTCTTTTATTTAGTATTTTGAAAATAATTGTAAGGAGAATTGTTGATGACGACAGTTACTAGACAAATTGCTCAAATTGAGATTTAACTCTGTGGTGTGATTTGCATTGAAGAGTTTGGTTTGTGCCACTCCTAATAGAAGTAGGATCATAGTAGGGAATGACCTTAATAAGCAAATGTGAAGATTGGGTGAACAGTGTCTACCAAATGAAGGTAGAATTCTTAATAGAGAGTAATTTTGCTTAAGAGAAATCACTATATTATGATTGAAAGACCCTTTTGGATTATTTTTTTAATTTCAGCTGCAGCAGATTTGCTTTATTACTTCTAGACTATAGGAATGTAAGAACTTTTACAGGAAATGTTGCATGAATTCTGCAGGTGGATGTAGAAGGAGTGCCTGACAGTGCTGTTGCATCTGAAGAGAATCATCCAGTTGAGGAAATGGAAGGCCCAGGTGATGCTGATGGACGAGCAGATGGTGCATCTTCTCCCGAGACAAAGCGCATTAAGCTTGAACAAGTCTCTCCTGTCAGTAAATCGCCTCCAAAACCTGTACAGCAGTTCTCCAATGACCCAAGTGTAAGCAAATTCTTTTCTGCATTAAACATTAATAATAATTTCCAGATGTGAAATAAAGTAGTCTCACAATTATCTGTGGTAACCAGAAATGGAACTAACTAGGATATGAAAAAAAATCATTAATCCTGAGTTCATGATTGTTAAAAAATTACTTTTTTAGTACATTTGTAATGTTGGAATGTAAATTTAAACATAAAATCACTTTTAGTATGTATGTACACACATAGATAATTAGTCACGTATTCAAAAAACTTGAGTTGTAAATGAACACGTTTTAACTTGGAAGAAGAAAATTATTTTCTGAAAAAACCTTTGATGATTTTCTGGGAGAACTACCTGCCACACTAGAAGGTAGTGATGATGGGCCAATGTTGTAGAAACAGTAGATTGAAGTTCTTCATTGGATTATTTTGCTATTTTTTCTGGCATTGCCCCGGTTAACTGGTAATTTAATAATTGCGAGCCTCCCTGTTGTATTAATAATGAAAGTTTTGCAACAAAGTGCATAAGATAATGTATTATTATTGTTAAAATTATTTTCTCATCTCGTGGAAAACTTACATTAAGAAATTGCAAAACAACAAACCTAAACTTGTAGTTGTTCTTAAAATATTGAACACTTCATCTGTTTTCAAACAGATAGGAGAATCTCCAGGAGGCTTCCCTACAGAACCTTCAGCAAACAGAGCTCTATTAAAGACAGATGAAATGCATTCCTCTGCAGATCTTGCATCTCCGAGAGAAATTGTTGCTAACAAAACCGTAAGTTCTTATTGAGCTATTATAAATGTTCATTATGGTGAAGTAAAATATTTCTTGGTCGCAACTGAAACCTGTGATTTTATTTATATTAATGATTTTCTTTTGTTGGAAAGACAAAATGTTGTCCCAAAAATTCCTGGAAATATTATTTTATCCTGTTTTAATTATGTTAAGTCCTATAGAATTTTAGATGAATTTATTATCTATTGACAATTTCCAATATGATTTAGAAATTGTAATTCATAATTAATTATTGTTCAATGTTGCTTATAATGTATGTTTTTCTTGTAATGTATGTAAGATGCAATTATTTTCCAATATATTGGTGTTGGAATTAAGAAGTTTCACCATTCTGCTCATACAAAATAAATTCTCTGAATACTGTCATTCTTAAATATTATAAAATTTTAAGAATGTATGTAAATTATTCACAAATTTATTTTTCCTGTAATAACAATAGAGAGAAACATGTTGAATGCTTATAGAGATGAAGTATGTTCCAATATAACAATGGTTCCAGTTATCGTTCGAGGGGTTGAGTCAACTTGTGCTGCCTGTGCTTCATGATGAATCCAGCTCCTCTGGACAATACTTCATGAATCAAGGTACGAATTCATGGGATTTGTTGTGTGATTGCAAGCTTGGGTGCAAGTTCAGTAGAACCCCACAAATCCGAAATTGCAGATTATCCGAACAAAATTTGAGATGGAGGAAAATATAAATAAAATGTTTATTTGTAGTTTAAAGAAAGAATTATATAATTACTGTAGAATTGAACAATAATTTTTGAAACACACTACTTATTGATACGATGTATCAACCACTACCGCATGCAATCGGTTATGTATGTTCTGTACTCCATTATTCACAACATTGCCATTTCATGTCTCTATGCTGTTGCCATTTTCTCACATCACACACTATATTGCATTGTGCCTGGTAACCCTATAGATGTATTTCTTTATGTAGGGTACATTTTTCAGATAATCCAAATAGACCATACCCCAATTAGTTAGGAATACCGCAATTCTACTGTATGTGTGTGAGGGGGGGTTAGTGCATTCAAAAGAAAAATTCATTCAGAATATTCAATTCAAATATAATAAATTCACAGTTTAAATACAAAATCAACTGTGATAATAGATATCCTTAACATACTTTTTGATACAACATACAGCAAGATAATCCTTTTAACATACTAATAATCCTAATAACATACTTTTTTATTGAGAAATAGATAGTGATAGATCATTCAGCAAAAAACATAGAGTAATTAGATTCTGTTGTTATAATTGCATATGAAGTAAGCTGTCAAGAAGAAACTAACTTCTATTATTTCTTAAAATGAAATTGTTTCAGTGCAGAAATATACATTTAATACTTTTTGTCTCCATTTCGTAAAATGGCAAAATGCACATTTAAGTGATAATGAATAGGACTGATTAAAAGGTTAAATATTTTTAAAAAAGAAATACAATTATCTCCAATCAAGTGACTCCTTCTGGAGAGTGAGAGCAAGCAAAACTTTAAAATTCCAAATATTAGTCTCGACGTTTTATTGTATATTTGGATTCAGTGACTAAAAATATAGGTTAAAGAACAGAATCTGGTACACTCTTAGAGGGTGAAGGATTAGAAGGAACAGGTGGGAGAGGAAGTATGGATGGACAATTTAATTGCAATTAGAATAACAATCAATCACTGAATATAGTTAATTGAAAAATTAAAATTATTTACACACTGATCAATCTATGAATTGTTGTTTTGATTTATTTGAATTGCATATTAATTTTGAAAACAAAATTACGTTATTCACTTAAATATAAAATCTATACGTTTTGTGAGATCTTGATACTAGTGATGGATTGATACCTAAATTTCTCGATACTTGATATCATTACCTGTCAAAGAGCTTTGATACTCAATACCATACTAGTTTAAAGACTCAGCAACAAAAGTGGTTCAATCAGATACAAGCATGCATTTACTATTTTAATATTTAAAAACTATTGAGATGAAAATAAGTTTTTAAAAATTCTTATTAAAGCAAACTAACATTCTAATTCCTTCTGGGTTCATTCTATTTCTTTTTTGTCATATATCAATCCAGCTGTATTGAAAAGTTTTTCCGAAAACACAGGTACCGAACAGCCCTTTTTCTTAAATTGGGGAGAGTATTTTTGTTTTTCCAATGAGATAGTACATTTGCTCCAGGAAGAAGAACAGACTTCGCTTAAATACACATTTAAGTCATCCTCTTGTGCTGGGGCTTCATGTACGCAGCATGATGTTTCATGGTGACTTCAGAATATTCCTATAAAGAGACCACATGTTATGCATTTTCTTTGGTTCAGTAGTTGAGGATGCCTATAAAACAAAATTACAATTTTGAACAATAAAAGCGTGTCTTTAATTTGAAATTTGTAATGTAGATTCTAAAAATGAGTTACTTGGAATTATATACTGTGACTAATTTTTTTTTAATCTATTGAAATATCAGAGAATCAAAATGGTGATTTAAAAAAATAGGGTTATTTAAAATTAAAATTAGAAACTTTTATCTCAACTTCTGATGTCACTGGATCTGCTTCCTTGCTTACAAGATCCAATAATCTCTTTCTGGCAGAGTCGTCACAAAATCATTAAAACTTAAGTAACTCATAAAACTTTGGCGCTGCCTTCCACAAGACATAACTGAAATGGTTAAGTCTTTCCTCACAAACAGCACATGGTGATAAATGTGGGATAAGCAAAATCCTTGAAGTAGAGGATTGTGGCCGGAGTCCCTCAGGGCTTCGTCTCTCTCTGTTACTGTTCTCACTGTATGTCAATGACATTCAACATATACCACAAATACAGATTTTCCTTTACAGTGATGACATAGCCATCTTAGCAAGAGGAATAAACCTAAATCACGAACTCAAAATACTCCAAAAACAGATTAACCTGACGTTAAAGTGGGCAGAACAAAACCAGTTGACTTTCTCAGCAGAAAAGTCGCAGGCAATCTGTTACACCTGTCTCAAATACAAACCCACTAAACACTCAAATACAAAAGCCGATTTGGTTACTAAGGTCTGACGCGATACCACACCAGGCACTTACACGTAGCAGTAAAACGCAATATGCGTGCGAACTGCAACACTATAGTATACTAACCTGGAAGTCTGCCTGCCTTCAGGAGTCTTCGCTCCCCTCTGGTTTGAGCTCCCATGCCTTTTTTTCATCGGGTGAGGAAAACTGTCACCAAACACTTAGTCTTAATTGATGCTCCGATGTGATCGGTCCCGCAGATTCTGCCTCCACATCTAGCATGGAACGTCCAGCTGTGAATCTCCCGCGCTGTCTGTGAGAGGCTTTATTACTGGGCCCTAGTAACGAGAAAGTGCATAAATCTTGTTGCTATATATAAGAAATTACTTCCTCTGACACGTGTAGTAGCCAGAAACCATGTTTTGTGGGTCTTTGATACCGCAAAAACGATTGACAGTTAAACGTCTTTCTGTCTATGCATCTGTCCATTGGTAATTGGTCAAAGATAGCGCCTAAACCGTTCAGCCGATTTTCTCCGAAATTGAATTCCCAAATCAATCTGAACAAACCCAAGGCTTTGGAAGTTTCAAACAGATATACTGATTTTTGAAGGCAATCAAAAGCTTTTTCAAGCAAGCTTTTTCAAAATATTCTTAAAAACAGCATGAAATTTGTTGATCCAACTTTCATCTTCAAATCTCTAAAGAACGCTTAAGAGAATACTGATGGTTTCTGGTTCGTTAAAATCACTGATTTTTTAAAAATTATAAAAGGGGCAATTTTTGGAGCGTGACTTCCTATTGACGGTAGAATTGTTTTTCCTTAATAAAATCTGTTCTTTAAAGACGGATCTTTAAAAAATTCATGTACGGTTTTTTGGAAATATGAGTAGTAGTTTTAATGTAACTTTGCACAAAATATGGGCAATTTCCCCCCCCCCCCAAAACCGCTCTTAATTTTTTCTTTAAACTTTCTCCCCATATGTAACAAGGGACATTAAAAATATGACGCTAGTCCTATTTTCGGCTAAACTTTACTAAAGTTGAGACTATTAACTTTAAGGTAGAGCTGTCCGGAAACAGTGGTCCAAAAAAATTCACTTTTGGTCTTATCAAATGCATAATTTATAGCTCTACAACTTTTGTATGGACAACTTTATTAAGAGATGGGTTAGTTAAGATAGTATTACCAGAAAGAAGAAGTTAAAACTATTTTTTTTTCGTAATATGTAAAATATGTTCAACCATAGCCCACTAGTATGCATACTAGCAGGCTATGGTACACATACAATTATATCTTCAGTGTCCGCTGTATGAATGTTTGAATTTCCAAATCCACATTAATTGTAATTGTTATAATTCAAGTTAGCTTTCACATTTGAATGCAAGCTACAATAGAATACAAGTGTTCTGGTTTGAAATTTGTTTTCTCTTTTACTACTTCTTAAACTTGTGTGTTTTGATTCATAGAAACTGAATCTATAGTAAAATATGTGACTCCTTCTTGAAGTTTGCTTATTACCCTGCTTAAGAGGGAAGGGCAGCGTAATTTAAAAGCATAATTCCCTGAAAATATCAGTCTTGTTATCTTTACAAATTTTCATTTCAGTAATTATTTTGCAAGTGTTTTTTGAATATTCCAGACCTTTCATCTTTATGTAAAATGAATCAAAAGAATTAGATATATTTCAGTATATTATGAAATGTACAAAATAACAAAAAAGGGATAACAACTCCTCATAAAGTTTGTTTTTGTTGTTGCAGGCTGTGTTTTGAGATCCTCATTTTCACTGATACCTAATTCTTTGAGTACTATTTTGTACGTAATTGATTTTGCATGTGTAGAAACGCTCTGTTTTAATACTTTCCCTTATTGTTACCTACGTTGAATATCTACTGTGAGGAATCTATTTAATACCAGAATTTTCAAGAAGTTTGGTTTAAAAAAAAACATTTTATTTGTACTTATTCTCTACTACTTCCTCACTGAACTAGTTTGTTTCACAGGGCCTGGAATAGGAGGAAACTTATTGCCTCTTTCTCAGCCTTCTGCTAATAATCATGGATTAGTGAGCCGCCCCTTCCGACACCGTGTGCTATGGAATCATGATCAGCTGTTACAATTAGAGACTTGGTATCGTGCTGATCGGTATCCTACTGGTCAAGCTATGCGCCAGTATGCAGACACATTGGCAGCCATGTGTCCCACCTCTGCAAGTCCCACTGGTGCCAGTCCTACGAGACAGAATGTGGATTACTGGTTTCAGAACCGCAGAAGAAAAGACAGCCATCCTGAAGTGATGCAACAGAGAGAAAAGAAGAAGTTGGCAAAAACGCTCTGGGGGCAAATTCTGGACCAAAGAGGGCAGGGCACATCATGAGATGTTAGACTTCTTGCCTATGGATTTGTGGTTGACACACATAGTTGCAATTGTGTTATTAATTCATCAGAAATAATGCACTATTTGTAACATTCATTTTTTGAATGTTCTATGTGAATTTTGCATTGATGTTCAATGAAATAATAACTTTGAGTGAAAGTTATCTCATAGATGTATAACCAGCAGGGAAAAACGCACAGAAAACACCCAGTTGCTTTGACTTGTTTTTTTATTTCACAAGTAATACTCAGAAACAGGGTGAAGCAGGCATACATATTCTCTACAGGTCAGCAAAAACTTAGTTGAAAGTGCTAAATCTAAAGAAAGGTAAGAAAAATTGGAAAATAGTTGATGTAGAATTCAAACTTGGTGCTAACATCTTCAGTAATTCTTTACGTGAATTACCACAGTGCAAGCGAATACTTTTGCACTGTGGTGTAATAAATAACACAATCATTGAATTATTAAAATACAAACACAATGAATGTAACAGCAAAAGTGAACAAAAAGTATTATTAAAAACAAACTTTAAAATTATCTTGAAAATCGAATTTAAAATGACACTTTCATTATTTGTGGGTTGAAAATAGAAGAAATTGTGCATGTAAACACTATTGATCTTTCTGTAGTCCATGGTTAACACATTCAGGTCACTGCCTGTAGAATCAATGGGTGCCAACGTGTCACCTTAATTTATGACGCACAGCAAATGTACGGGTGTGCAATTCGTACTGTAGTTTTCCTTTTGCTTGCTATTTATGGAGGTTTCTACATCAATGAAGTACCTAAATATACTCCTAGATTTCGTTTGCTACCATTTAATTGGTGATAAATAGCTTTGGAATACACGAGCATGCCCTCTGCAGTAACACCAAAGGAAAATTGTTCAAAAGTACCGCACCAAAGCCAATTTTTGAGGCTAAAAAGTCATGTTTTCTTCATTACTGCACTTGACACTAATGTAATGTCATGAATAATGATCCAATATTAACATTATTTGTAAGAAGTCAGTTAAAATAAACATGTTAAACTTTTTCTTGGCCTCAACCCTTTTAATTGCTTATATTATATCAATTTAAAAAAAAATCTATTTATGCGTAACATAAAAGTTTGAACTTCCATATAAAAGA
The DNA here is from genome assembly GCA_017312745.1 of Gryllus bimaculatus. NCBI lineage: Eukaryota > Metazoa > Arthropoda > Insecta > Orthoptera > Gryllidae > Gryllus > Gryllus bimaculatus. The sequence goes on along the minus strand of BOPP01000148.1, from coordinate 2,823,169 downwards.
CGAAAGAATTTGTGACGTCATGGATACTCACAGCCGACCACAGACACAGAGCTTTCGTATAACAAATATATTTATTAACAAGAAAACAAAACAAAGATATCAACTTAATAATTCGAACTTAAACCCAGCTCTGATAGACTACTATCGCTGATCGACTCAGGGAGCGATCCAAAAACCCGATGAAGAGGTTTTGATTGTGAGCATTCAGCCACTCCTACCTTATAAGCGCGCACAAAGCCTAGCTTCCGTGACGCGGGATGTCACGCTGGACACAAAGTCCGTTTCTGGCGCCACAACGGCTGGTTTCCTCCGATCGCCAGGAGCCGATCTTATCCGATTGGTAGAAGGGGGTCGGCGTGAATCGTGGTCAAAACTCAACCCACTCTTCACCTCGGAGCACGCACACAGCATCGCTCACCCCGTGACCGCGAGTCACCCAAGGACATAAAGTCCGCGAGGACTTCGTTCTAAACTAATGACCTCCCAGCCTCGCGAAGCCTCGGCTACGAACATATGACACCCGCTCAGGTTATACGTGACGCAATTGGAGTTGGGGGTAACACACGCACTGACGAGTCTCACACAAGCCGACTCTACTCTAGTGAAAACCGTGTGCCGGTGACTTGATCCCTGCCTCCAACCAGCTCTGTAATACCATCTACCAGGCGCCAGGCCCACGGATGACTCCATGCTACAGTACGTCACCGCGCCACCACCCGACCGCGGAAATACGCTGTGTATCATAATAACCAGCGATGAAATAAAAGCTTGCGATAAGCCCGGAAAGAACAAACCAAAGCCCTGGTGTGTCCCCAGCTCTCCGCGTTCTTCCCTTTTACGGAAAAAACGGCCTACTTCCTGTGGCCGAGACTAATCCCCCGCAAACCAGCGATCCCAAATAGATGCCAGGAGGGTCACGCCTGGCTAATACCGTTACAATATTTTGCCTTTAAAGATATTATAAAAAAAATCTTGCTCCTATAATTTCGTTTAGAAGATATGACCCTTTAAATATACCCCAAAAATTTTCCAATAAGTGTTGGAAAAAAGTTGGACAAAGGCTATGAGCTGAATGTGTTAATAAATAGATTACAAGCGTCTTGCTTCTGTAGTCATCTCCACGATGAGGTCACAAGCCAAATACAAAATCCAGGGTGGCCACTTTCTGGAGAACTGGGAAGTCTTGGAATTTCATTTATATTGTAATTCAAGGAATTTTTACAGAAATCAGTAAAAATAAAGGACATTTTTGAGGCAAATATAAAATTTAGATATTCTTCAAATAACATTGGTACATCGTGTCAGGCACAATTTTTACTTGTTTAGCAAATATTGTTTTTTTTTTTGTTTTTTTTTTGTTTTGTTTTGTTTTTTTTTGTTTTCTTTTCTTTTGCAAGGAAATCAGAGTGCTGACAAAAATATTTTAAAAAAGGATTTATTATGTCTTCATTGATGCAACACGTCTCTAAACCCTTGTTAGGCATTGAGTGCATAGTGTCTCCTTTCATTGCAGTCAGTTAGTGCCTTTTAACCCATCGGCCAGAGGTTTAGCACCATTGGAAACTGGGGTTTCTGGACAGTCGCCTGCTTAGGAATTCACAGTGTCTTGATTTGCGTAACTTTCGGAACTTCACAGTGCATAGTTAAGCAATTTAGCCAATGATGCAGAGAATAGATATTCTAAATATTTATTAAGTGACCAATAGAGGAGAAGTACAATATGTGCAAGTTTTCTTAAGCTCTGGAATCCTTACCCCCCCCCCTTTTTTTTAACTGTACTTTCTTGAAATATGAATAAAAGTTAGCCGTGAGTGTTTTTGGTACATTTGATAATAAGAAATGTTCACTCATATGTAATAGAAACCATTTGTATTAGCAAACACATTTCATTTGTCAGAACTGTTGACAAAATGACTAAATCACAGCTAACAAAAACAGCTCAGGAAAATGTGTGTGCTTACAGTAAAGCTACATTTTCTACCCAGAAGCAAAGCAAAGGGCATTTCTGCATTTGCACTTTGAATCGAGGAAAGCTGCATGAAAACCTGATTGAAAGGGTGTATTGAATCCTCATGACTATCTGAGTGCATTAGTGCATAAGAATCTGAAATACATAGAGAAAGGGTGAATAGGAGGTCAGCCCTTTTCAACCAATTCTATTTTTAATTTACGTTTTCTAAAAACAGTCAAGTATTTTATCAGAGAAAAAGAAAAACTGTCCCGGAAACCCAAAAAATTTGTCCCTAAGAAAGTAGCCACCTTGAAAAACATGATCTATTGTTAAGAGCATTTTTAATTTTAGCATAGAAATGTACATAAAATTTTAATTCTTTGATCTATCTTTTAATTTAATATTATATTTGAAATGCCTGTTAACTTGTCTAACAATGACTATGGTGGATACCTTTCCCCCCATTTTTGATGTGCTACACTTCATTTGTATATTTCTACCAAGGAATATTCCCTTGTTAGTTTTAGAACAACTTGCAAACTATTCTAGATTTTTAAAAACAAATACGGATTTATTTTACAAATCATTTTACATTGAACAGTATACATTGATGTGTTATATCTGTTTCAGATTGCAAGCTGTGTTCAGTTGTCAGTGAGAAGGAATAATATAGTATGATTCATTTGTGTAATTTAATATTGTTGTTGTCCTTATGAAATATTGTTCGGTATTGCTTTGTTCAATAAATTTGGTGCTACATTCATACATTGTTATAAACATAATGTTATAAGGGCATCTACAATGTTCTCTAATTGTGTAAAATATAATAAGAGGTAGAAGTTGAAAGTGACTTGATGAGCACATTTTTGAAGGTTTGTTAGAGTAAGAAGGTAAATGGAAAATTAATATTGTTTTTTTACTTAGTATGTCTGCTACAACTTGTATGAGAAAGTCTGCACTATGTTGTTGACCATTTGATTTAAAATTAACTAAATGAAAGTAAAAGAGGAGATTGACATAAGAATAGTAACAGTTTGATTTTACATTCTGTTACATTTATTGTTAATATTTTGTAGCTGTAAATAATTTCAGAATTGATGTGATCTAAACAGATTTTGCGTATTGTCTATAGTGAATGTGCCAATGCATTTATGTGTAAATTGGAATATATCTATATTGATTTTCAGTAAATTTACAGTATTTATTAATCCTTCTCCAGATAGAAAAGTGTATTAATCATTAAGTTTCCATATATGAGTGCAATACAAGATGCTTAAACGAATAAAAGTTGATCCTTGTTTTGATAACTTGAAATTTGTTTTTAACAAATAAAATAAAAAAGAAAATCTTATCTATATTCTTGACATATTATGTACATGACAGTATTAGTACTTATTTATTCTACATTAATCAATTTTTCAGTCAGTACCTTGTCTTTTTTGAATCATCATTATCAACAATATTATTTCTGAAGTATAGATCCCTTTTGTAGTACTTGAATCCAACCATTCTTGAAAGAAAAAGGATTTCATAGAGATTTGTTGAAATGGTTTGAACCAGGTAAGAGCATAGTCAATCTGCAACATACTAATTTTGTTCTAAACATAGTTTGTGCGTAACTAAAAAAGGGTGCATCATAGGACTTAGTTTTGAAGTTCAAAGCCTCAAGATATAGTCCTCCAACTTTAACGTATATGAGAGAGGTGATGAATTCATTTTAACATCAATTACCCTTCAGGGGTTCAGCTCTTTAGAGGCATAAAGAATCTCTTCATGCATGAGAAAGATTATCCCTGGTTTTAGAGTACATTATTTGTGGCAGGGATATCCTATAGCTAATCTTTATTTTAGTTTAATAAGGTGATTGTTAAAGGAGAAATTGTAATTATAGAAAAACTCATCTTTTCCAAACCGAATAGGGATCAGGCCTATTGAGATATGCATAAATTTGAATGATCAGATAAACCTCGGAAATAAATTAAGTAAGCCATAAGTAACAGAAAAAAAATGATTTGGATTAATGAAATTGAAGTTAAGCAATCATAAGGTGCAGAAAGCTGTAAATTGCATAAAGATAACACAAATTTCACGAAATATCAAGAGGAAAAAAAATAACACTTCTGCCAAACATTTCTTATAAAGGATTGGGTGGCTGAGCCAATTACAGTGAAGCATTTGGGCCGTACATAACAATATTTCAAAATTCTTTGGAAGATTTTCTCACTTACTTATTACAATGCCTTGATTTTCAAAAAGTTAAAAAGAGAGCACATGCAAATTAGCTTCTACATAATGCTGAGGAGGGGTGGGGGTGGGGGGATGGTTTGAGGCAGGGTTGCACTGCATTGCGGAGTAAGGAGTTCAGTGTTATATGACGGTATTTATTTTTCAAATCTTTCAATATATCATAATTCATTTTATTGTTTTATACTAAAACATTACCATATTAACAAATTAAATTTAAAATATCATAAATTAAAGAAGTTGTATTCTATAAATTATTACGATAAATGAAAATATTTTTCATAAATGATGTATTGATTCAATCTTTTAGATTATGAAGAAAATATTCAAAACTGATCTATAGTATATTCTAAAATCCAGTTAGTTGGCGCAGTAGACTTGGAACCTATGCGTCATCCATGACAGCATGTACATGGCTTGTCAGAAATTTTCTCACCTACGCATACTTATTTCATTAAAAAATTGCCCCCAAATTTATTGTTATGTGTAGTCTGCTCCACCAATTCTCATGTTAATTATATGAGAATTTTAATGAATGTATAACACAAATATAATTAATACAACTTATTTCTGATTTATAATTGAGTTTTACTTATTGGAATTGGGAGGGGGTTGCTGCAAGTGTTACATAGTTATTAGAAGGGGGTTCAATGGCATTACAAGGGGTGAGAGGGTATTAAAAATATTACAAATTTGCGTTACATAATTTATGGATGGCCCCTAAAAATTTCTTAGGGCTTCTTTCCTGAACTGCCTGTGCCAAACCTTAACTTTTAGGATCATCTGTACCATGATCTTGCTCTCTAAACATAACATTACATTACAACTGAAAATAAAGGGTTAAAAAAGAGAAGTGTGATCATACTCTGGGTATGTTGGACAAGCGAAAAGAAGCTTTAATTGGCTTCTCTAGGCAATGGAGGAATTGTAGAATAAAATTACTGTAAAATATGAGTAAAGCCCTGTGTGAAACAATGGAAGGGAATTATCTAGCTGATAAAATTTGTTTCCTATCGATGACTCCAATATATTTTCCTAGTAGGGAAAATAATGCAGCCTCATACTTATAGCCACTAAAACTTGGTGAGGTAATCATCACTACGTTTACTTATAATAGTTTTCGATGAACATTGGTTGAAAATATAGCAAAAATTGCTTTAATAGTATCAATAATAAACAGAGTTCACCCAATTAGTTATATTGAAAAACAATTAAAATTGCATTTTTTAATTTGAAAAATTATACTGTTTATCTAAATGTCCTTTGCAACCTATCTTTACCTTAACTGATGAAATGTATTTATTTTGATGTCAGTGTTGGGAGGAGATTGGTTGATACCCTCTCCCCTCAACATGGAGATTGATTTGTACTTAGGAACAATTTCAATTTTTATTTCAAATCTAATAAAAGTTTCCAGTGTAAATAGAAAATTCTACAGGAGGCATTGCTTGTGCCCAGAGCTAAAAGATCCTTCTTTATAAAACTGATTCAATCATTTAATAATCGACTTTACACATTCGATATATACATCATCATGATATATACAGTGAAATGAAAGTCAAAACAAAAAACAATTAATGATAAGAAAAGATACTGGTCTGTTACTGAACAAAAGGATCCACCATATTATTATCCAAATTTATCAAAAACGTTCTCAGTAATTGTTATTTTTTTTATCTTTTTTACATTTGATGTTTTAAATATATGAGATAACAGTAAACGCTTTAACTCCCACTATATTATGTTCTTCCAATTTAATTCTGTGTTGACTTTGGGGAATAAGAATTTTGATATTCTCTTTGTGTTCCTGGTACATAAATATTGATATTGAAGCCATACACAATTATAAACAATAATTTTTCATTCAAGTAACGTTTTATATAATATCTCGTATTCTTTTCTCTATATAAAGACATTATTGGGTGTAAAAATGCTTTTTATACATAATTTTGATAAGATTTTTTTTGTATTATGTTCAGCGAACAATAATCTCCGCCCCAAGCTAATATACCAGAAGTTGCAGCTGTCCAGAATAAAGCATCAATATTTGTGTAGTTTCAAGAATCAATCTCACTTAACTGAAAATATAAATAAGATACCTACTCTTCTGTGTCAGTTGTAAAACATGGTATTTCCATTTCAAATTTCGGTCAACATGCACTCCTAAATATTTGAAAACTCTCAATATAACTCAATATAACTCTCAATATAATTGGATAATTACCGTCTGAATTATGACAACTAGATATGTGAAGCTTCACAACACATTTCTCTAATATGCCATCCAGATAAATACCAAATGTTATAAATACAATCTTTTGTATATTTAAGCTTAGAAAATTATGACTTGTCCCTTTCTTATCAAAGATAACTTTACCTCAGATTAATTTATATCATTGTCTGATGGTTAACCCGTAATAATTATACTTGTGTTGTCAGCAGAAGGTATCAAATCATCTTGAGGAAAATTTTTAGAAATGTCATTTATATATAATGTAAATAAAAGTGGTCTCAGAATTGTACCTTTGGGCACATCACATTTCATTGTCAATTCCTCCATTTATACTCGCATATTGCATTCTATTTGATAAATAGCTTTTGATTAATTTGTAAACAATCACTCTGAACCCATAAGATAACAGCTTTCTTAATAAGATTTCATGATTTATTGTCAAAAGCTTTTGCTAAGCCTAAGATAATGGAAATACAGGGGATATTTTTATCTATTAATTCGCTAGTTTCACCTGTAATATAAACAATAGCATTTGTAGTACTTTCCCCTTCTTGAAACCCAAAATGATAAGCGTTAATAATGTTATATTGACTATAAAACTGAAATCCGATTTTCAATAGTTTTCCAAAATTTGAGATCAATGAGATCAGTCTATTATTTCACAGCATTATCCTCTTCCCCCCTTTTTTGCACAGGTACCACTTTGTCTTTTGTTTTAAATGATGAAGAAAATTTCCTGTTTCTATAATTAAATTAAACATGTAAGTTGGTTGTTTAGATGTATATTTTGTAAATCATTTAATTACTCTTGCAGGAATATCATCTATACCAGCTTATTTCTTATTATTTGGTGTCAATAATCTTTTTAATTTCATGTTCATTAGAAGGAAACAGAAATAAAAAAAATCTACAATTACATCATTTTCATATTGAGCATTATTAAGGGTATCAATCTCCATTTCATGTGCCATTTTTGGCCCCTTTTCCCAAACTAATATAAATTCCCATAGAGATTTAACATTCCCATTGCATGTCAATAACAAATCATTATATTTTTCTTTAGCTTTGTTTAAATAATGCATGTTATTTTATGTTTTGTATTTTCCTCTTAATTTCATTAATGTATCGATTGAATTTTTAATTTTCATCTTTTTTAAGCTCAAAATAATTGCAGAGAAAAACATTTTTAATTTTTTTAAGGAACTTTTCTATCTTGCAGTTGCATTTAGATACCTTAATAGTGATTTTAAAACATTAAATATCACTCTACTAATATATTTTGAGAAATATTAGAATTCACTTTCTTTTATTAGCTTAGTTACTCATTAGTAAAAGATAATGCCGTTTCTTCATGAGCCATTCAAAAATGAATTTGGCTTTTATATCTGGGCAATCCCAATCAATGTTGTAGTAGAATTCATACATCTATTTTAAACAACTTGTACTACAGAATACAAATCTTCAATTTGTGGCTGATATATCAAAAATTTTGTCAAGCATTAAATAACAGAATTAACATTTGCTTGGTAGCTCAGTAATTATCTCACAAATTAGTTTCTCTTGTTCTGAAATTAGTGATTGAATTGATGGCAAAAGCACCATATTTGTGGTTATAGAATAAAATGAAACCATTAGGTTAAGAAGATCCTTCAAAACGTTTTATTTTCAAAAAGAAGGGGGGAGGTGTTAACACAATATTTTATACCTCTAAATAGTAAGAAATGTATAAAAGATATCAACAGTTTTTATTAGTAAACTTACAAAACACAGTTGTATTCTAAATAATGTAAAGAATATGAAAATACATCAAAAAATTCCATATGAGTACTTATGTTGCATTTTCATCTTAAACAAAGAGGAAATGTAGAACATTCTTACAATATTTTTCCAGCAAAAATAAAAATATAAAGTATTATAGATAGGTCTAACAAGTTTCAGAATGCATCCCAACACATTTGTCAATTCAAAAAAAAGAAATGCCGGTAACACTTTACTCTATTTTTGTATCAGAAATTGTAAGAAAGTTTCCATTTTTCATATAAGTCATGTGGTGTACGTTTCTCATTAAAACTGTACTCTTGATAAATCGTCTGCAATCAAATATAAAATATCACAAATCAATAGTGAATAGAATGTTTTCTCTAAAATGAAAATTTATTAAAAAACATACCTTAAAGTCCAATCCAAATTTCTCGATACCTTGAACCAGATGCATCTCCTCTTCTTCTGAGAAGGCAGGCTTTGATGGAGAATTTGTTTGTTCAGTTCCTCCTATTTCTTCTGTAGGTTTGTCATTTTCCTTCTGATTTATTGCCCCATCATTAATTGAGTATTGGCTCTTGTGTTTGGTTTCTCTATCTTTTTCTCCTTCATCCTTAAAACTAACCATGGATTGCATGCTGCGGACTGGGTCTGTAGGCTTTTTGAGACAAGATTTGTGAGGTGAGTTTGGTGGAGACATGGTTTTTTGTTGGGTATCTTTTATGCTGAGGAGCATTGGCATTACTGGGCTCTCAGTTTCGATTCCTCCACTAAGGCTATTCAATATCTTCTTGCCATCTGTGCTTGGTGGAGAACTCTTCTCATTTGGGCTGCATCTGACAAGATCCATGTCTTTTAACATAGATTGAATGTCAATGTCATTTAGTCTTCCCACACTCTTGCTTCTCTTCAGAGCTTCTAATGACTTGGGGCCCCTGGATCGCTTTGAATCATCTTTCCAAGTTTCTCTGATTATAGCCTCATCATCTTTTGTCAATATGTCTGTTAATCTCCTTCCATGCATTTGTCCAATTTCACTCTCGCTGCCAGTGATTTCTCTTTCGTGAGGAAACCTGGCTCTCCCCATTAGAAACTCAGTATCCTTATCACTATCTTCCCGTGGGTATCTTTCCAAAGGTCTCCTATGGAATCGATTTTTCATGTCTTCTTTGGTGTTGTAATAATCTCTGATAGATCCCATCAATTTCTTTCCAGGATCTCTGTTTCGATCATCTAAATAGTCTTCGTTAAATCTTCCTGATGGGCTTTTTGGGTAATCTTTCCTTGGTTTATCGATTCTGCTTCGTCTAGCTGCTGAGTCCACTACAGATTCTTTTTTTTCTTCAATATCTGTATCATAGTAATCTCTAACAAATCTCTCTATTGATGACCTATGCCATTCCTTTCTGAAATCATCTTTCCTAAAATCGTTCCCTAGGCTTTCCTTCACTGCTCTCCTGCCATAGTTCTCTCTCAAATCATTGTCTGAATCAAAGTAGTCTTTTTGGGTCATTGGACTTCCAGTTCTCAACTTTTCTGCTCCTGTTTCATCATGTCTTGCAAAATTTTCTCTTTTGGTAAAATAGTGTCTTCTTTGGTGCACATCAATCTCCTCAAGTTCTGTCATTTTATTCCGAGGATATAAGCGGCGAGCTCTGTTTATCAAGTCTGAAGAACTGTCTTTTGTGTGTAAGAATGGTCTGCTCTGGGTATTTTCATTTTTGAGAAAATATCCATCACTATAAGATGAGTATGTATCTTTTTTGTTATAGTCACTTGGTGAATTGCTTCGTCTAGACTTATCAAAAGGTTTGTGAAATCTATTAAGCATAAGATCAGAATCATCACTTCTACGGTAATAAACTTCACCTCTTTCGTAATGGTTATTTTTCCTGTCATATTGCCGTTTAATGAACTTTTCATCTAACAAATTATCATTTCGATTGTGGGCTCTTTTATAGTAGCTTGGTAGTACATGTGAATATTCATTATGATTTCTAAATCTGTCTTGTTCAAAATCATAATCAGAGAACTTTTTGTGATGAATCACTGATTTGCTATTGAATTTTTTTTCAGAAGTCAAATCAAATTCTTCATTATTTGGGTGCTTTTCCAGTTTCTTCTGAAAGTGTCTGGATAATGAATGTCTATTTTTTTCTTCCAGCACCGAGCTGTTGGATGATCCAGACAGATCCAAATCGCTGTAAGATTTCTGTTTATCTCTCATGTAGCTGACAATTTTGTCTATAATTTTCCAACACTCTGAACTTTCCCCAAAGGTCTTCATTTCAGAGACAAGATAAGAACAAATGTCAAACTGCTGAAATATTTGCTCATTTTCTTCACAGCTGAGCAAATTTGCAAGACAAAATATGACCACTCTTTTGTCCTGCATAAAATAACATAAAAACTGTTAAATTAATGCCAAAAAGGGTTGACAGTAACATAAGAAGTAATACATTACCTTTTTACTAAATTGTTTCATCAATTGAACCAACATTGGAATTACACCAAGGAATCCCGCTAATTTACTTATTTGTACATTTTCTTTTACTGAAGTGGAGAGCAAATAAACAAGTTTAATATAAATTTCTGTAAAATCGCAGTCAGCACTTTTTCTTTCTTCCAAATTTGCAAGACCACTAGAATATATAATGCACTTAATGAAATTTTTAAAAAAATTAATAAATTAAAAAAATATATATAAAAAAGTATAAATGTGAAGAGCAAATTAACAAAATACACTCACTTCACAATGGCATGAACACCACCTGATCTTGCGAAGAAGTCTTGATTTGCCCTATTGCTATGTAAAACATAGGGCAACATAATCAACAAGTTCTTGGCACAATTTACATCTTTCAATGTAATTCTTGGTTTATCTACCCACTCATTCAGAAAATTGGCTCCCTACAAAATAGCAGAGAATGGCATTGTGATTACACTTTCTTACATGTAAAAAAAGTTAATACGGAAATTAATTTTTTTTCAATAAAAGTGAATAAATTGAAAAAAACTGGAAAGGTTAAAATATAAAATTGTATAAAAGTATGATGAAAGTATGTATAAAAGTAATGCAATCATAGCGTTCATAACTCTTGCTGAATTCAGAAAACTTTATTCCTGCATTCTTAACTTTTCTGATCAATGTGTAATCTTCAAATTTTCACAACCTTTATAGTTTTTCTCAATTTACGTATTTTTATTGGGCGGGGAATCCGTATTAACGACTTTTACATGTAAGAAAACAACACTAGGAATGGAAATAAGAGAGCAGTTATCAAACTATTTCACTTGGTAAGCAATATTAACAAGAATTATTCAGACCTCACGAACAATAGATCGAAGGGTGTCTTGGTTCTTCTGATTGGCTGGCTCCCCACATACAGCAGCAATTGCAGTACACAAAATGTTCCATGTGAAAACAAGTTTCTCATCTTTGACCTACAAGAAAATGTGTAGGAATTCATTTTAAAATCTTATCGTATTGTCATATTCAATTAATAATATAACTCAATTAAAAGGAATATCAACTCACATCAGATGAACCTAGAATATCTAGTGAGAATCTCAGAAATAATTTTTCCATTTCCTTCACACATCCAGACATGTTTGCCAGTTCTTGTGCGTGGGCATTTTCAGCACAGACATAACAAAGGAGAACTAAAGGACGTAAACTGGCCATTAATCCAAGTGAATCAATGGATATTAATACTTTATTTATAAGTACAAATGTACGTTCATGAGTCATTTGTATTCTGTTGCCCTCCTGAAACAAAACAACAAATATTAATACTCAGTTAATAAAAAAAAACTGCTTTTGAATAATAATGATTTACTGTTGTATATTAAAAATGTTCATTGTTTCTCTGGTGCTCAAAAACTTTTATTTTGTTAAATATTACAATATTTTCAACAAACTATCAATGATTTAATAACACTAGCCATGAAGGGTGAAGATGAGCAAAATGAAAAGTCACCTTTCACTTCATGACCATCCATTTTTAGTCCAAATGATTCCAGCCCTTGGTAGCATATTGCTCAGACATTCACTCTTTGAGCTAGGAACCAATGTAATTTTGGTTGCAACTTCAACTGAAATTTCAGAGCTGATTTAATTATTCAACCTGATGCTAAAATTAGGATATAAACTGAAAGCAAATGAAATGCTGACCACTTATGTTGGTCAACGCTCTTGTAGGCCTTAGCCAATTTTACATCACATAAAATTATGAATCCCTTGATATGCTCATGTAAGCTCTAACCAATGTCAAGTCACATGAAACTATAATACTCTTGAATATTATAGAAATGAGGAATCAAGATATAAGGGAAAACATTAATTCATGGCAGTCAAAATGTACATTTTGATTCAAATATACATGAAACTTCTAAAAAATCTATTTTGTTAAAATTAAATATGATTATATTTTCACATAAAGACATTCTCATTTAATGTAAAACCTAAAGCTCTGAAATAATCTCACTTTCATGTGCATTTAAATTCAGTTTCATTAACATTGTTTTCATGTTAAGTGTAATGAGTTTTAATATTAATTTTTACTTACATGATCTTCAGCAGCAGCTGCTAATGTATCAAAAACAGTATTAAGTACAGAAAAATTTGCACTCATTGCAACATTTATAACAACAGATACACCATTTACTTCATGGAAATGTTCCTTCATCTTTATATCATTTTTCAAAAGTTCTGTCATAGATTTTAGAATGTCTTGAGCCTCATCACTTTCTGATTGTTCAAAAGATTGAAGCAATTCTTTCATGTCAGATACACCTGGAAAAATTACGCGATTAATACAAGCGTTTTTTCAAAATATTTTTCATATATAGCACAGGCATTGCATATTAATAATTACCTCTGTCTTCGGCCATTCTATTAATAATTCAATTATTGAAAAACTGAAAAAAGTATGAGAGGCCACACCTCAATATTACAAGACAGAAAGAAGTTCTCTAGCAAATTATTCTGCCGTTATCTGCCTCGTTCCCAGCAAACGACCGATTCGTAAGGAGTTTTGAAATTTGTGCACGTATTCCATTGAAAAAAGTTTGTCATTACGGTTGCAAAATGCTCATTTTTATGTCAATTTATAATTGCTTTATGAACTATTCTAAATTAAATGTGTTTAATTTCTAAAATAAATGTATAAATTTAATCGCTTTTGTTTTTCATTTCATAGTGGAAAAAGTTTTAAATTCACGTTCGTATTGTGGCAACGTGATAAGTAATCAATTAACGATATTTCCTGAGAAATTCAAATTGATTTTTTCGATAAGAATAATATTAATAAATAACATAAATATTTTTTTATCGTTGATTAATATAATAAGATAAATCAGTTCATTTTGGATAAACTGGCGAAGATTTATATGTAAAATAATTGCACTTCGTTGTTACTTCACGGCTTTCCGAGCAAACGACCAACCTGTACAAAGTTTTGAAATATGTCCAGTCATTCAATCGAAAGAAAGTTGTCATTACGAAGAATAAATCTCATTTTGATGTCAAATTATAATTGTTTAATCAACTATTCAGAATTAAATTTGGCATTTAATTCCTAAAATAAATGCATTTATTTAATCGCTTTTGTTTGTTTTTTTTATTTTATTGTATAAAAAAAAATTAAATTCACATTCATATTGTGGCAACGTGAATAGTAAAAGGCAACATAAGGATCTTCTCAGAATTGTGTGACGAATGGTTTTTAACCGTTAGATTGCATTTCACACACTTATCTTACTAATCGCTCACACTAGTAATGAACATACAGTGCAGTAATAATGGTGTTCTTTATTTTTTCTGCGGTAGTGCCATTCTTTCGTGTGTGCGTGCACGTGCTGGCATTTTCTACAATTGAATGCACATTTTGTAAAGTAACTATAGTTAGTATATGTATGTGCTACTAAAGGCTCAGAATAACTCGTACAGTTTATAATAGTTAGGTGAAAAGATAATTAATGGTGCTGTAAATTGTATAGGGTCTACCTCTAAAATTTCAGCTATTTATTTACGTTGTGTGACGTGCTACGAGGAGAAGTTAATTTCAAGTTCAATTTATGTTCAAAAAGCAAAACAAGGGGTCATCTCAGCATTTTCAGCTATCGAGCGCATTAAGTCGTGGTCGGGCGCCAAAAATAGAATATTATGCAATTAGTTTATAATGTTATACTTTTACATAAGTATATGGTTTGAAAACGAGCGACTTAAAAACGAATTTTTAAATTTGAACGAATGCAATAAATCCACGTACAGAATGGCACAGACTTTCCCATATTAGTTTCCTATTTCCTTTGTTCTACTAGCAACTCGGACTTGCCACATACTCTTCCCAGCTACCATCTATCGCCGCCCAAAGTACATTTTTTTGACATTTTCTTAATTCGGTTTCCAAATAGTAGAACTGAAATATTTCAAGAATATTAAAGAAAAGTATAACCACGTCCTAAATAGCAATTTCTATGAAAAATTTGGAGCCGTATTTAAGAGTTGGCGCTACTGTAAGTTCGAAAGTTAAAGTTCTTTTGCATAGACAATTATTGAGTTTTCGAAAAATACAAATGTTTACAATTTGCTAGAAGTGTGCATATCAACGGCGTGGGAGATCTTTAAAAAAATTTATATTTGTGTAATTTTTTGAAAAAAATCTGAAATGGACTTTATGTCATATTAAAGAGTGCCATTAGCACTATTCGTTCGAAATGTTTTTTGAGAAAAAAGCGTTTGAGCTTTTTTGTAAATACGGAATTTTGAGTTACTTAGCATAGAAAACGATTAAGTGTTCGAGAAACCTTATCTGCCATTATTTAAAGCACATGTACTAATAAATACAATAATGTGAACAAATTGTCGCTAATACAAATATTAATAACATGTAAAAGATGTAGATTTATTCAGTAAAAAGAAAAAAAAAACAGTAGAAACTGTATGTGACATAGGGGGGAAAAGATTATCTGCGCACGTTTTCTAGAGTTCCAGAATCCCTTCCCGTCGTTTTAACTATAAATAGTTGAAAGATAAGTAAAAGTTTAACATAAATAAATAAAAATAAATTTTAAAAATTGCAAGATTAACAATATTTGAAAATTAGTCATTTTCCTGTCTGAGTTATAGAAAACGTATTTGAATCGGTATTACTCGCGCAACTTTACTTGAAAGATGACCTTGCTTCCCCCCTCTATGGTTCAATAAACAGATGAAGGTGAAAGCTCGCAGCGAGCACTGATGGCAACATTCCAAACACATCTTCACTGGCGCAAAATTGAAACAATTTTCTTTGAAAAACGAGAACATCTATCCGAAGCAGGTAAAGATCTATCACAGGAGATACCTCTAATTCCTTAAAAAGTTAGAACGCAAATTATTGAGAACGTTGCGAAGGGATGACCATCTCCAGAGATTGGCCATTGCTTCATAAAAGTTAGATTCCGTAACTAATACCCCCACTCTACCCGCATTTCTTCAATCCATCGTTCAAGAAAAGTTGCGCGAGTAATACACGAATTGTAAGTATGATTTTTCTGCATTGCTAACAAAATAGCAACTAGCCCTTACCTCTACTCTTACCATTCCAAGCAAAAGGAGAGTTCAACAAAAATTGCACAGAGTGAAGCTACGTTTACGTCCAGAAGCAAAACAAGGGGCCATCTCAGCATTTGCTCAATGGATCAGGGAAACTGGACAAAAACCTGATCGAGACCTGGGTCATTTACCCGGAAGCTGAAGTACATTATTTGTTACAAACATATTAAGTCCTTATAAAGTATACAATACAAATGTACACTAATTCATTATATATCACTGTTTTGTTGAAATTAATATTATTTTCCTTTTTGATAATCAGTAGAGTTTCTAATTGTATAGAAACAGTTATGCAGCAGAAAAGATTTTACTTTTAGCTTAAATTTATGAATCAACTTTAATAGTTTGATGTCATCTGGCAGTGCGTTGTAAAGTAACGTCTCTCTCTCTCTCTCTCTCTCTCTCTCTCTCTCTCTCTCTCTCTCTCTCTCTCTATATATATATATATATATATATATATATATATATATATATATATATATATATATTGTATGTGTACTTTTGATAGTGATCCGTTGATACTGATACTTGAACGTGATTTTTACGACGTGTGTTGTAATTATAATTGTCACTATTTCATGAAAATATGTTTCCACCGTTAAGTACTTCACATTTGACAAATATTGCAGATTCGTAAATATATAGGCAAGGCAGTGGTAAGATTCCAAGCGATGGCAGTTTTTCATTATTCCAATAATTTTCTTTTGCATTCTAAAGGTCTGAATACTACATAATGAGTTTCCCCAGAATTTTATACCATAACTCAGGCGGGAATGTACATTTGCAAAATACACGCAACGAGCTGCATGAAGGCTGACAGAATTTGATAGAATTCTGAATGCGTAACATAATGAACTTAATTTAGTGTTTAATTTTGCTATATGTACATTCCATTTGAGGTTTGACTGAATTGACGGACCTAGAAATTTTGTTACCTGAACATCACCTAATTGCATATTATTCATTTTCAATGGACCATACGATTGCTGGCTTGAAAGGCAAAAATGCATTGAAACTGTTTATTCTTCATTAACTATTAATTTGTTATTACAAAACGAATTTGAAACTTCTAATATCGTACTATTTATTGTTTCTTTTTTGCAAAGAACATTCGTGTCATTGACAAACAGAACCGTTCTTCCGTTTTGAATAGACGACGCCATATCGTTTACGTATAACAGAAAGAAGATAGGACCTAAGATCGAGCCTTGCGGAACCCCATATTCAATTGGTAAAGAATTGGAAAGATAAGTAAATAATGTCCTTTCGTGTCAGAATTTCTACTCTTTGATCGATGTTTAAGGTACGAAGACATTCAATCTAGGACGATATCACGAATTCCATAAGAAGGTAATTGTGATAGCAAGATGTTATGGTAAATAACGTCAAAAGCTTTTGAAAGATCTAATAATATTCCAATGGGCGCTTCATTTCAATTACGTTTTTGTAATTTTTGAAAGAAACAAAAGAACAGAGCAATATGGCATTTTATTATAAGGTACATTTAGCACTAACCCTACAAAAAGTTAAAAGATAAAATTTGAAGCCTTTTAGAGAAAATCTTGTTTTGTAATTTTTTTAAATTGCACATATTGCATGCAATATTCCGTGAAAGCGTGCAATCCCTTTCTATTATTCCGAATAGCTATCCGAGACCAAAGAAAAAACAACTAATACGGGAAAGTATGTGCCATTCTGTTGTACCACTAGTTATGATTAAACATTGTTTTCTGATAGAGTATTGGACGTTTAAGTCAATAATGGCGCAGGTCTCTTGTTTGCTGAAATCCCTCATTTTTCGAAAATTCCATTAGATAGTGAAGGGATAGAAAAGGGACGCTTAAAAGAATGTCGCGAGTTTCATTTTCTTTGCACTCTCTGAATTTTCGAAATTCGCCAAGTTAGAATTAATACCAGGCTAAACCATTAAGCTGATTTTCTCCAAAATTGATATTCTCCAAAATTGATATTCTCCAAAATTGATATTCTCCAAATCGATCTGGTTGATGTCATTGCCCCTTGATTTTGAAACCGAAGTGAACTGAATTGAATTAATGCCTTATTTTACGTGGCGAGACTGGGGCCATCAGGTCCGCTCTTCCGTCTGACTACGCAAATTTCGCTGCTCTTCTGCTGGCGAACGTCCCTCCTATTGACCTGCTTGCTCTAGAAAGGAAAGAAGTTTACGACTACTCCAATGAGCAAGAAGGCAACGGAAGGCGAACGCACCAAGATACGAATTGCGCAATTAAAAAAGCTAAAGAAAACGTGATGCACCGCTGGCAGAAACGCTGGGACAGAGAGGAGACCGGCAGATGAACTCATAGGCTCATCCCAAACGTATCCAAATGGATAAGCCGCAAACACGAGTCCGTGACATACCACTTAACTCAGGCATTCACAGGGCATGTATGTTTTATGGCATACCTTAAAAGATTCAGAAAGACAGAAGACGCGGTATGCTTCTACTGCAGCCATGAAGTGAACATACGCTGATGCATTGCCCGAGATGGGACACGCTAAGGCATCGCATGATACGGGAGGTCGAGTGTAATGTCTCACCAGAAAACATAGTTACACTAATGATCTGTAACAAGGAGAAGTGGACAGCAATAGCGAGATATATCCCCGCTATTCTCAAGAAGAAGGAAGAAGACGAAAGAAACCAGTCATAGTGGAACATGAATAGTACCTAGAAGTAATACAGCTGGCACCTTCCCGAAGTAATGCATAATTGCGGATCCAGGGTGGATAACGCCAGGAACATAAAGGGTTTGTGATTTTAGTGG
The DNA here is from genome assembly GCA_017312745.1 of Gryllus bimaculatus. Lineage (NCBI taxonomy): Eukaryota > Metazoa > Arthropoda > Insecta > Orthoptera > Gryllidae > Gryllus > Gryllus bimaculatus. The sequence goes on along the minus strand of BOPP01000148.1, from coordinate 2,804,591 downwards.
GTAAAAATCTCACACTGTTAAGGAGTGCGGGCTCCTCTTCGCGCTTGTTGAAGATTTCCACAGTTCCCCTCGTAAAAAAAAGATAGGTAGATAGATAGATAGTTAGGAATATAGATAGATATAGATAACGTGCATTTAATTATAAATAAATTACAGCAAATAAATGACGGTGTTACTATATAGTGTTGCGAGTCGATGTCATAGAAAAATCAGATTAATTGAAGTTAAAATAAAATAATATAAATATAAAATAAAAGAATAAAATAAGTAATAATTTTGTAACTAACAAATACAAGTAAAATGTGAGAATACAAATGTGGTATTCAAATGGCAATATATATATGAATTTAATTAACGTCGTATGACTTTTGGCAGAGGCCAAATACAAACCATAGGGGAAAATTCTTCTGCCTTCTGTCTTCTCCTGGGCTGCCGCCACTCACCTTACCCAATAGTTGAATCCTGCCCTGCTTATGGCATCTGCACACGCATGCTGTATCGAGAGCCACGCGAACTTTACTTATCACATGTACAATATAATTCCGAACTAATTTTGACATAATATTTCTGTCATTTATTGTCTTTACTGTTATTAGCAGTGTTTTTATAATCATCTTATTTTGTATTGGGCCGGGGATTCACAGAACACGTTGCAACTATAAGTACTTGTTTTGCGAAGATTTGTCGAAGGATCTCGCATTCGCTCTAGAGGGTTGACAGATCGACGAACGACGCCCGGGAAGCGATCTTCAGGAGCGCCTTGCGCGTTCGGGTCGGGTTCGATACCAAAAGACAACCGCCATTCCGCCGCTAGCTCACTGAGATGCGCCCCGGGCCTTCTTAGGCGTTACAGCGAGTGAACGGTCCTTTGCCGGCCCGCGCTTGTCGTCCGTTCATATCACGTCTCGCTGCACCCCGTCCGCGACACGCCCTAAATTACCGTTGGCCATGCCGAGATAGCGAAACAGCAGCGTCGAGGCTAGAAAGTTCGTTGCGAACAAAAGTTACAATAAAACGCATTCAGAGGAGAAAAGCGAGCATCGACGGAGGTGCACCCGCGGCCGCAACAGAGGCGGCGCGGCGCGCAACGTGGCGCGCAACGGACGTTTGTTTTTTACCCGCGGGGAAAGCGGGCGCACGGGGCAAGAAAAAGTCGAAATTTGATTTTAAAAGAGAGCGCGTCCGCGGGGGGAGGGCGCGGCCCTGTCCATCGGAGCAGGTCACTGCCTGCGGCCGGTCATCGCGGCCGGTCACGTGAGAAGCGAGCGGACGCTTCCTCTTCCGCGTAGGGCGTGGCCGGGTGGACGAGGGGGTGGGGGAGGGGCGGGTCAGGGCAGAGCAGGCGCCACGCCGCTCGCCGCTGAGCCCTTTTTAAGTGAGCGGGGCGGAAGGGCCCGTGCGCGCTGACCCCTGGCCGTTGGCCCGAGGGTCAAAGCGGTTAACGCGGCGCCACCGCCCCGAACACGGCCCTCGCTGACCCCTGGCCGCCGCCGGCCACCCCGCCCCCTTGTAGCCCTTTCCTTTGAACCGGTGCCCTGTCCACCTCCCCGGCGACAACACGGCCCGTGGCAGACACCGCGGACATACCATTTTATGGCGCATTTCACAAATTTATGTGAGCCAAGATGTGCAAACGAACTGAAAATTACTTGTAGCATTTGAATACTCGTTCTCGTAAATTTGACGCGTAATGGCCATATCTCGTATAACCCAGCTTACCCGCGTTCACCACATTTTACGATTGTAATGACATGTGTACTATAAACAAATGCTTTCGTGCTGGATAGTATTTGTTGCTATGAACTGGTTTGGTTAATGTATGTTCAATGGTAATAATGAATATTCCCTTTATCTTTATGAGTTTGCATTGTGTACCCTGCAGTTGCAGAAAATAAGAGTGGTGTTTGTAGAAGTGAGAAAAACAGTTCGTTTATTTCTCATCGTTTCGAAAACATACTTTCTTGTCCCGTTAGATTCACCTCTACGTCTTACAACTGTAATTGAAGTGCATGACGACGCTAAAAGGACTATATCGAGCCTACAACAGAATCCTGTGGGAAATTATAATTAAGCAAAAAACAACACTTTATTCTTTAAATGTATTGGACTTTTGGTGTGATCTTCGTCGTTTTTAGGTGCAGATTTAATAGAATGTGCTAGACTTTTGTAGCAAATGCCTTTCTTTTGCCCAATTTTCATAATAATAATGTACAATTTTCAATAGTTGTTTTGTATTACTGAAATTGCAATTTTATTATCGAACGATTTCAGAAATAAATGCTTAATTCGCGCAGTGTCAATATTTAGGGAACATTATTTGACCTTAGGAAGATAGGGCTTTAATCTGATGAAGAAACTTAAACCCTGGGTGGTTTTTGTTTCCAGCTGTACTGAAAGCTCTTCCCAAAGCTTGAATAATAGTTTGAATAATGGCTCCAAAACATTTCGATACGCTCTTTTGTAATATTTCGACGGCCGCATTCAAATAACCGTGAAATTGCACATCTACTTAGCATTGTATTAAAAGCCATTGCTCAGATCTCAACGTCTACCTAGGTGTGTTATTTGAAATTTTGTTGTAAACATAATACATTAGCATATTATAATTTACTGTTTTTTCTTAAACAGACGTTACGTTACAATTAGAAATTAATAATGTATTATCATTTATATAATTCATATTATGAATATTCTATTCTATTTTTTGCTATTTTCAAGATCATTGCAAGTCAAGAAGGCGTATTAAAAAGAGCAAATTTTGCTTTATTAAACGTGATGTTCTCTCGTTACCCGTGTTAAATAGTAGAAAAGTTCTCTTTCATTAATATCGAAGAATGAAACTGAAATCTGAAGTGTCAAAGAAAACATGAAGGGTCCTGTTTACTCCTATCTTACTCCTTACTACATATTTTATGAATGGGAATGTCACTTTGAACAGACAACAAGATGTGAATGTAACAAATTTTCAGAACATCCAGTGTAACTTTTATACAAAAAACGTGAGGAATAGTATCTGTCAGTTAATATTTCAAACTGAATATGGAAATAGCATCATGGTACTACATAGCACATTTTTCTGAATTTGAGAGTAAATTATAATTTTCCTTAATAGTGCAAACAAGATAATCATTGAGTTGAGAAACGAAAATTCTATCGTCAGGCTGTTTACAAACTAAATGGCTAAAAGCTAACTACGGCATGGGATCCTTAAAAACTTTTTCGCTCGCCACATTTATTTTTAAACACTTTTCAAAAGCCAAAATCATTCTTGCTCTTAAAAATCCGTTAATTTGTTCAAACGTTACAAGGACAGGAAGAAATTTGCAAAGGCCATGGTGAAAACATCCCTTCTTTCTCGCAATAGAGTAAAAAATACACTTCGTACAATAATACAAAATGGCATTCGGTAGCTGTGGCTAGAATGAAAAGAATATGTCAACAGCATTTGTTACGTTGTTTAAGTCAACAAATGTTTCAAATATTTTGCGCTTCGATACCGCACAGTAGATGATTTCTCATTTTCTATAACATTCTGAAGGTTGAGTTTATAATAAGTCGAACGTGACGTGCGTAAAATGTCATTCGGGAGATGTGGTTCGAATGGAAACGACATGTCCAGCGTTTGTCACATTGTTTAGATGGTCAAATGTTTATGTTATTTTTCGCTTCGATACTGACCAGCAGTTTCTCGACGATTTGTCGTGTTCTATAGAGGTCAGAAGATTCAGTTTATACAATGCGCCAGCCAGGGAAGTCTCTCCGCACTGAGCTGAATCAGGGCCTCCTTCTAAAAATTATATTTTTGCTGGTAGCAACCAGATTACTGGGAAACAAGTGAAGGGGACAACACTACCAGCATCTATTATGATAGTGGTGAGTACGCGATTTACGTTTTCTTTTGTTACAAGCAGCTGCTCGTGCTTCCAACATAATTTCTGTTGCATGTACTCTGACCAGCAAGGTGCCCAGAGGCGGATCCAGAGACGAATTTTGGGAGGGAAAATTCAAAACGCTTTCGTCAAATATGTATATTACATATTCTGTAAAACGTCGCAGTATTGGCTCATGCTGCGATACGATTTTATCTGTTTTAATGATAATCCAAACATATTTTTGCGTGAAAGTTTCGTGAAAATTTAAAATTAATAGTTACTAAAACGTTTTAAGGGTGGATTTCCCTCATCCCCCCCTTGGATCCGCGCCTGAAGGTGTGAGTGCAGAGAAACTTCCCTTGCGCGCTGTGTTAAGGCCAACGGAAACGTGCGAACGTATGTAAAATATCATTGGGGAGCTGTGGTTGGAGCGTTGGTCACGTTATGTGCGAGCGCGCAGAAATGCGGAGCGTGGGCAGTGGGTGGCGGGTGGGCAGATGCGAGGAGCCACGGGCGCTGGTGCTGCGCGGGCGGTGCGCAAGCGATGGCCCTGGGCCTTCTCCTCCCCCCCCTCCCGCTCGCGCCGGATCGGCTGAGCTCTGGGGAGGGGAGGGGGCGCCTGCGCTGGCGCTGGCGCGGAGGGGCGCAGAGCACAGCGGCGCAGAGCAGAGCGGAGCGGCGTTCCCACGTCCGCGTTCCCACGGCGCCGCCCTCCGGAGCATCTCCGCGCAGCCTCCCCTCGCGCGCACCCCTTCAGCCAGCACCTGCCACCCCGCAGCCGCCGCCGAGCTTCCTGCTTGCTCGCGCGCCACCGCCTGCCCCGCCTGCCCCGCGCTCAAAAGGCGAATTGCCTACTACTTGCTCTCCAAAGATGGGAGGGGGCAGATTTTAAGAAATTAAGGAAATACATTTCGACGCTGTCCAAGAAAAGTTACACATCAAAAATCATTTTTGTGTTAAGTATGGAAATATGTATCTTTAAACAAATGACTTATAACGCTTTATAAAAATAACGACTTATAAAAATACAGAAATAACTAATAACGTACAAAAGTTAAACCGAGGTATGAAGTTTATTTAAAGTACCCTTTGTTTTTGGTAAGTAAGCGTCTGCGTTCCCACTAATTCACAAAACTTCCGTCACTTCGTTCACAACAATTCTCATGTTAAGTGAAAATTATATTGTAGATGTAATACTTTTCTTTTGGGCTGGCGTTTTTGATGAGAATATACGCTGATAAGAACTAATTACGAACACCAAATTTCATTTAAAGAAAACATTTCATCTTCAGTGTTGTAATTGTACGAAGACGTCGAAAAATGTAAACTTTTGCGTCGAAAAATGAGGGAATTTAACGAAAATAAAACCATTCTCTTAAGCGTCCATTGCGGTATCCGAGGACAACGTTTAATAAAAAATGAAGACATTTTTTAGATCATTTTGAAAATGTTGGGGCTTTAGGTAAAGTTCTCCAAAGATATCAGTTTCAAGTTCAGATATCAGTTTCAAGTTCAAGGAGCCGCGACATCAGCCACATCCATTGCGAAATATTAATTTTGGTGAAAATTCTGTTTATGTTATTCACAGACGGACAAATGTTTTGCCTTCAATCGATGTTTTTGTAGCAAGAACCCATAAAAAATGGATCTGATTACCCAACGTATGAGAGAAAGTATTTTACCTTCCATAGGGATATGATTTATCAACTTTTACGTTACCAGGGCCCGGCAAAAAGTTTTTTTTTGTCGAAAATTACAACACGTTGTCTGTATGTGAGTAAAAAGTAGCCAGAAAGCAATGCGGTACGTATTGTATACTATACGTACAATGTTACGTATAGTATCATTAAAATATTTTACGAAGAATGTATTACGTTGAAGATCTCTAGTTTATTTTCTTTAATGTCTTAATTCTGCACATTTTCAAGGTAGAGCCTCAAAGATCTTCCTTTGGTAGCACTTACGTCCGCTCCCAACTCAATATTTTTCCAACACAAATGTTGAGGCAGAACTGAAACTGGGAACAATTCTTTCGCTAGTCTTCAACAGAGATCCACGTTTTTAGAACTTCGAACATATGTTCTTATAAATTAGTAATTTGTCCAATCTGTGTCGCTCTTTCACTCTGTATCTCTTTCTCTCTGCCTCTGTCTTTCTCTGTCCCTCTCTCTATCTCTCCCTGCCTCTCTTTCTGTCTCTCTCTGTCTTTCTCTCAGCAGCTTTCGTAAATCCTGTTCTCCCTCTCGCCCCCATGCTGTGATTATTATATGCTAGCTCATCTGAAGGCGCATCTGTTATTTAAAAATGAGTAGTTCCCATTTTGGATTTTCCTTTCGAATATTTCAGGCAACATATTGAATTAATAATGTCTGTTTTTTCATTTAAAATTCATTAAATAAAACTGAATATTTTATAAAGTAATCTAGTCTGACTTATTTGTACACTGTGCGAGTCTTTGCAGGTGTTAAACGAACACTACCGTCATCTGCTCAATTAGATGATCAAATGATTTTCTTTCTGTGTGTGTGTGTGTGTGTTTTCTTTTTTTTTATATTTTTTTCCAGCATCAGGGGATGCTGGTTTCGACTATCCGACCCGGGTACCCATTATGTTCCTGATCCAAAGACATATTAACCTTCACACTAGACGCTGACACTTCCGGGCTCCTTGGTCTGTGGTCCGCAGACTCACAAGGCCTTCCGCGACAACACACATACATGAAAGACGAGGGACAAACAACCATGGCTACGGCGGGACTCAAACCCGTGACCCTTCGGATCGAAGCGCTGAGTCGGAACACACTTTAGCCACCTCGGCCGTCCAGATCGGTTCAAATGTAGTTGCTATTTTAATTTGCGGTTCGAATCAGCACAGCAGTTTCTTGACGATCTCTCTCATTGTACAACGTTCAGATGTTAAGATTATTTTAAATCGAACCGTAAAGCATTTTTCTAGGTATTCCCGAAGAAAACATATACCTTTTCTTAATATAAACGACGAAAACGAAAATAGTGTGTGAATTAATGGAATTGGGGTGGCTGTTAAGACAGTTAACAATATATCACCTGCGAACGCGTTAGCAAACGCTCCTAAACTCGACAGCCGACCGTCAGAAAGGCAGTGGTATCGTTATTCGATACCGTGTCAACTTTGAACCTGTTGAGGTGGTCACTTCCAACGCGACTGCACACGACCTTGGCAGCCAGTACAGACGAAACAGGGAACACTCTAGTAAGATTTTACTTAAACTTTATATCACTTGCCGTGTGTTAATGTGTTCGTGAAGCATTTTTGACACGTTGCTACGATTGGTGCATGAATAGATGGGCAGTTAATGTTTTACAAATATCGAAAAAAAGCTCACTATATTCTTTTTCTGTAATCAAAGGTATTTTGTAAGCGAATCACAGTTATCTTAATGGTGGAAATTATGTCTAATACATTGTGAAGAAGAAGAAGAAGAAGAAGAAGAAGAAGTAGAAGTAGAAGATGTAATAAATAACGCGAAAAAATAACCGTCACTAATTTGTGTAGATTGCCGTATCAGCAAGCGATTGCTAATATCTGAAGAGAAGATCTGCAAACAGAGTTCTCAACATGAAGAAATAAAAGACGTCATCTTCGTCAACTTAATACAACTCACTATTAAGTTGATGGAGTGACATCTTTTATTTCTTCATGTAATTACGTCAACAATACCACATCAGAATTTCCTCAGAGTTCTCAATGGCAGGAAGTGCTGAAAAAATCATAAGAAATGCTCATTTATTTACTAATTATTTGTTTTGGAGTAAGTAATGATTTAATGAAAAAGAGCGTCTCATGGGAAATACAAGGCTGCATTAATGTTCAGCGACAAAGAAGGAACGAATCGATAAATTGGACAAAAAAAACTGCCTTCATGTAATTATTGTCATTGAGTTTTGTAAGTTCCCCAATACAAACAGTATACTTCCATGCAGAAAATGTACATACTAAATTTTTATGGTGTACTTGTGTGTATAGCATTAGTATCATAGTGGAGACCTATTATTTAATAGGGTAATATATAGTTATTTTCTTGCTTTTCATTTCTCTCTCTTGGTAGTTGATTAATAATAAGAAATGTTAGTGGAAGATTTGCCTTGAGAAAACATTGTGGATATGATGCGAAACTGTTTTGACGACTATATCTCAAATGACAAAACGTTCTTTTCATAGTTATTAAATATGCAACTCAGACGAAAGCAGTCTCGTTATGAACATTTTGAACGCGGTATCAAGTAATTTAAAAACTTTTTAATGGTAATTTGAAGGTTGGTTGAATGAATTGATTTGACATTAACTTTCATTACCGATCTACTTTCTTTTTCTTGTGAATCAGAAGGCTATATACTATAAAGATTTTTTTTACTCAGCGGTGTTCTTTTATTAAAGAAAGGTGATGCGTTCTGTATTCACATAGGTAAAAATATATTTTTTTTTTAAATTTAATTTTGGTACATTGCTGAAAATATCTCCTTAGCATTGGAACTGTTGGAATGATCAAATGCACTATCCCGTTTTGACAGTAGTGATAACTACCTCTTTCTGGCAAAGAGCATACTGTAACATGCAAAACTTGTAGTTACGTGCGCATTAGATTTAGAGAAACACACCGCGAAGTCTTTTATTACGAGGACAATGGCTGTCCAAAGGACATCGTAGGACAGGATGAGCAACCGACGGAATGCGATCTAAATTAGCTAGCTTACGCTCGGAAGCGGTGGGGGGGGCAGGAGGGGTGCTGGGGCGTTGGCGCGAAGCAAGCGCTAAGGGATGGTGCGCGTCGCCTCACCACGCACGCACCGGCCGTTACGCGGAAGACAGCGCGCGCGCAGCGGGGAGGGGCGGAGCAGGGCGCGGCCGTTAGCCTCCGGCCCGCCGCGGAGCGGGGAGGGGTGGAGCGAGGCGGGGCGGGGCGGCGCCGAGCGAAGCTGAACGTTGCGGGCGCGGCAGCAGCCAATCGCGTCCCGCGCGGCCGTTGGCTTCCGGGCAACGCGCGTCTTTCGGCCCGCTCTGGCACAATGCGCTTTCATTCCGCCGCGTCATTCGGAGATCCTTTTCTCAAACGAGCAATTGAAACACTAGGCTTGTTTCTCCGTCTCTCCTATCTATTTGTTAGTGTCCAAAACTTCTTAAATATTATGGGTTATTGAAATAAGACCATCGTTAGTTTCCGAATTATCACAAGTTTCGGTTCGGCGTCGTTATTAATGACTACTGTTCTTCACACATCTTATATCACACCACACATGGTAAAAAATACGATTCACTCGTGGCACATGAGAAGCACGGTGTACGAGATCTATTGGAGATGGCTCAGAATCACGTATAATTAAGATAAGTTTTTATAGATCAGAAGGGCTAAACTAAAAGGCCCAAAAGTCAGTATATAAAGTAAAAGGTTTCAAGAATTTCTCCAAATCGCAAAAACGGTATTGTATGAAGCCATGTTACCTTCAACACATACCATCACCAATTAAAATGTTTATTTATGTCACCAAAATAAATTTTAAAAAAATATTCCATTATCAAACAACATTTGCATGGCATTTCCAGACTGCTATTTAAGGTATTGTTCATAAGAATTGTCTAAAATGTCTGCGAGAAGCAGTGCTGACTTTTGTAAGGAAGCAGATCGCTGATCGCTGATCAGCGCAGGTGCGAAAACCTCCGTCGGAAGCGCGTGAAAAAGCCTGTGTTCCGTGTGCACCTAACGGGAGAGGGGGTTCTTTTTCTCTTCTCGTTCCTCTCGTCGCTTGCAGCCGGAGATTTCCGGTCTCCCACCAACCGCGAGCGATCTTTTGGATGGCACCCCATCACTCCTCGAGCTATTCGAGTGCACGTTCTACCCCGACGACCCCCGACTAGCATGATCGGTGCTCCGCTTTGTGCTCTACCTGAGAGGACCTGACTGATCCATGGCGAAGTTTGTCTCTATATCTTATCTGAGATAATATTTCTTTACGAACTTTAACTGCCCACTTGAAATGTATACGATTTTTTTGTTCGGTGGCATTACGTATTTCCTTATACGATTTTATAAACCTATGTGCATGAAACGCATAATCCAAAATCACTAGAAAATGAAGAAGCTTTGGGCACTACCGTGAAATCTTTCAGAAGAAAAAATTTCCACTGTTATGAAACGCCTGAATCAATTAAACGGTTCACTCTGTGTTTCTTATCTCGGTTTCCTTTTTATTGCTTGGTAACAACGTTAACATCAGAATAACAAAGACGAACATTTCAATTGTTACCAGCGGTTTGTAATATCACAAATATGGGAAGAGAATAAATACATTAGATGAATAAATCTTCGAAAAGAGCACAAAAGTGTGGAAGTGATATAAAAAATTGCGTTCAAGAAAGTGGAGTAAGAACTGAGAAAGCAGTTTACTGATTCTTCGCCTCATGTTGGAAACCTCTGGAGACAAAAATGAGAGGTAGATGCATTTGGGACCGTTATATACTACATGAATGTGTACAATACATTCGAACAGGGAATTACAATATTTCAGAAACCACTATTCAAAGACGAGTATCTCGAATCAATAAAAAACTGAAATCGTTTATGTAAGGAAATTTTCATTCATGGTATAGAAATTCCTTATATTGTGTTATTTTCGAATCACTCTTGCCTATTAGATTTTGCAAAGAAGACAAACCTTATACATTAAAGTTCCGTTGGGTATTTGTCTTCCAATTCAACGCGGAGCTTGATCATCCGATCCATCTCCGAATCCGCCCTAGTTCCACGCAGAAAAGCCACTCCGTAAAGCACTAATCTGCAGAAAATCCTTGCCTTGTCGGGGGCAAAGGAGCGTGACATGCGACGGGGAGCAGCGCCTGGAGGGCGGGGGCCGCGCCGGCCAGTCCAGAAATTTCACGTCCCCTGCAGGTCTCCGCCACGTTTGCAGTGCAAGGGAAGCTGCATGAGCAACACGTTCCCTAAAAATGTTCAGAACTAATATATATACATATATGCTTCAAAATAATATATTGTTGTACTTATTTAATACTATTGACATTGACCGTAATTTCAATTTTTTTAACATTTTAAACGTTGTTACACAGTTGAACAAAAATATTGATTAGATATTTTGTTTTCACATTTTATAAGTTAAAAAATAATAATTGTAAGTAATGCTTTCATTTATTACCAAAAATAAATTCTCATATTTTTTTAATTACAAAAGTTTCCCTCTTAAATATTTTCTGTGGCTCCCCTTCGTGCCACGCGGCAAGCAAATCGCGGCCGCGATAAGAAAGCGAGGGGCGTCTTGATTCACAATGCAAGTGCTGGCTGTTGGACCAGACGCAGGGCGCGCGGCGAGGGCGACCTGCACCTGAAGCGGAGACTTCCACCGCCCGCCCCATCGATTAGCCTCTGACCCGGGCTTAATCCGCAGCGGTCAGCAGCCAGCGCGTGCCGCCTCCGCCGCCCCGGAGCCGCCGTTCGCCCCCCCCCCCCCCGCGCCACCGACTCTGACCGCCGCGCACTCGCGCGCCCAGACACCCCTTTGCGCCCCAAGCGACGCCCCCACGGCCCCGGCCGAAGGAGGAATGACCCCCTGATCGCTCAGCCCCCGGCCAGCCGCTTAGGCGAAGGCCAAAATTAATACGTCATCCTCGCAGCGTTCGTAAAAACGGAAACGGAAATGAAGGGAGGAAAAGGTACCTTACAATGAAACCAAGGGTGGAGTCATAAGCTGACTAAGCACTTGCTTCGGGCCCTTCCTAGATAGCCATCCCCCCGTGCTTTTTAAACGACATTTTATGTTCATTCATGACTATTTAAAACATATAAGTAATGTTCGGTTTAATCGCAATGGCTATTGTTTATTTTCATACTTATTTTCAGTACATGGTAAATTCAATATTTTAGTTTTATGAGTGCGACACAGAATTTGACTACGCTTAAGAAGCCTGGATATAGCATTTATTTACCCTGAATGAAAGAACATTATTTGAGAGCATTATTGTGTTTATTGATGATTGAGGTTTCCCGATAAATAAACAGATTCTTTGGTAAAGATTCGGACTAAAAACCGTGTTAATTTTAAATAACGACGCATTACAAAACAGAATATTTCGATCGATGCCGTATACCTAAAATTGAATAAGGCGCAAAAACACTTTGACGCAGTTGCGGTAATTTTCGAGTTTGACTTGAAATCATATTTGGCGGGGAAGTGACACAAATATGGCGAAGAATACTTAGTCGTAATAGAGGTTTTAAGCGTCTATGGTGGCAAGTTGATATCGCATCTAAAGTAGCAGGTTGGTAAGTCCGTCTATAGGAGCATCCGGTGGATACAAGGTATTCGCAGACACTCCAAACCTTCCTTGCTGCTTAATTGCAGCAGCATAGAGAGAGATCATCTTCCGGGAAAGTAAAGGAAGGAATTGGTTCGAGACCCAACGACAATTTTCGACACTCGCTACGTAGCAGGGTTGGATGAAGACTTGACAGCCTGAATAAAACATCGAGTCGCCGGCTAATCTGATCTGTTATTTCCGTGATTTCCTTCTATCGATTCCAGACGGATGTTGTTGCTCTATTTTAAATATGGGGCATTGATTGCACGTTATCCTTTTCTTTCCACCTCCATCTACAAGCCAATTCATTGAGCAGGTGATGGGTTGACACATCTACGTACGGCTCATTTCCAAGTTATTTTTTTAAAATTTATTTTAGCTTGGCCATTGGCCCTCTGCAGCCGCATAAAATAAATACATTAATTGGATTTATATACAAGAATCTTGAGATATTATAAACAGAAATTTAGTTTTAGATATAATAGAATAGATTGGTTATATACAGTAGTTTATAATGAGAAGAGACGCATCGGTTTATGTGTATGGGGGATCGAAAAACTCTCTTGGTAACTTTCTTTTTAACCTTTTGCGATGAGGATTTTGCTTACCTATGAAAAAGTGAATAGGTAAAGGGATCTTTAATATTTTGGAATAGAATTTCACGAATAAGATGGAGAACTGGACGGGGATTGGTGTAATTCCAAGTTCATTATGTAACTGCGCATTCGTAATTCTAGAAATTCTACTAGGCGTAAGCACTGCGGGTTCGGGGACGTACGGGCAAGGGTGGTCGAATTGAGCTGTAAGCGCCGCGAGGCCGAAACCTGTAAGCGCCACTTGCGGGAACGAGTTGCGAAGTGACCGCTGTCCAGTTCCGAGCTGGCCGGGCGGGCGGGCGGGCGGGCGGGCCGTCGCGTGGCACAGCATCCGCCCCGATGACCAGCGGTCAGCGGGCGCGTGGCCGCCACGCGTCGACCGGCTCTCCGCCGCCGTCGGCCGGCGCTGGACAGGCGAGGACGAGCGCATTTACTATTCCGCGCGCCGGCCGACCCTCGTGCCGGGCCGCTAATAGCGAAATAATTTATCCGGCAGTCGCTGATGATTTGCAGGACAGGCCAAGGGTTCTAAGAAAGGGTTAGAGTGACTCGTTTGGACACTAACAAACAGGATTGGATTCTACTGATGGATAGTTGCGTGTATAATGTAAATATTAATGTTAACATGAATGAATGCTCCCAAAGGAAGTCAAAGTTTTCTGACTATATTTGTAATAAATTGATAATCTAGATACGATAATTAAAGTTGCATGTAATTTCGAAATTGTTAAATCATAACATTTTAAACGACCTGGAACAAAAAATCTCATTTTCGTATTCATCTAATCACTTCAAACTTATAATGTGGTATATCGTATAATTTCAGAGTGTTTGTGATGTGTAGGACAAGATTGACATTTCTCCAACACATGGCAATACGTAAGACGTCCAATTTCATATGTAGCCTACTTACAATCTCCAAACATCAGCACTCCCAATATTTGTTGCTGCTTTCTGCCGAAGTATCTGCTTTCTACGTTCGGGTTGACTTGTCTATAAATACGGGTTCGCGGGGTATAAATACGGATTCTCTAGGTCTGGGCGTCTGAATGTAATCTCTGCGTGGGGGAAGGAAGGGCTCGGCTCTAAGGGCAACGCTTACGGCACTGGGGACGCCTCGCGATAAGGTTCGCCTTCCGACCTTGGCCCACCCTTCCGTCCTTGGATTTTTCAATTCTATGAATTAATCTTGTGTCACCATCCTTCAAACCATATAGTGCATATAAAATCGATAGAAAAGAACATGTATCTCCACCATAAGAGGCTATTTGCGGAAAAGAAGATAATCGTCATACTTTGATTGATTTAGACATTTGACAGGTTGTCAGCTGTTACGGAATCGCCTAATCAGGAGCTTACACGTCACTATAGTGACGTCACTGTTGACGTCCAACCTCCCGAATGGATGACACCATAACAGCTGATTTATATCAAGTTAGGTTTAAATCCTAGTATAGTACTATTGCATTAAAAAATATTGGAAGTTAATGCCGCGTAACCTCCTTACAACCGGAAAAAATGGAATGGAATAATTTCTTGTGTAGAATGAAAAATTGAATGCGGAAACAGACATGTGCGTAAAATCATTCAAACTGAATATCGTAAATTTATCTCATTTCTCAAAAATTCTTTCAAAATATTTTTTTGAAATTTATTTCTTCTCGTTCAACAGGCTTTGTCCTTCGAGGAGATTAATTACACAGTACATAGTTTTTAGTTTTTAGGGAATGGCTATCCGTTAGCAGTGGTTTTTATTACTGGGAAGAACCTAAACGTTGTACTAAATTAAATGAAGCGAAGTTGAAGACTGTTTCAGTTTTTTAAATCGGCTGACAGTTAAGGGAGATTACGGTGGCTTGAGTCGGTCTTTGGGATACCTGGATTTGGTATGTGGGTATGCAGCATTGCGACCTAGACTGAAGAGTAAGGAGAACGAGGATGGATAAGGGATTGATAAAACTTTTGAGGTATTCGTGTTATGTCGTCGCATAGAAAATCTTTCAAAGAAACCGGAAGAAGAAACCGGAACTGGAATGAGGATGCTTTACAGCAGAACAGTTACATGTCTTATTTTGCAGAAGTGACTTGTTTACATGAACCTGTTATATCGATTAACATCATTCCAATTTTTAAATAGCCTCGCTCCCAACCGTTTGGTGACGAAGCTTTATCTCGATCATCAGGCGGCGAGCAGTAGCCGGTAGCGTGGCCCGTTATTTGCATGAGGCGAGGTGAGGTGAGGTGAACGCGCCGCCCCTCCCCTCCCCCTCCCCCGGCTGGAAGGGCTGGCGTAGGAAGCGCCGCGACGCGCCGCCCCTCGTTGAAAACCTTCCGCCTCTGAAAGCGCATCGCGTCTTCTCTGAGAGGGGAGGGTGGTCGCTGCGTGACCGCGCCCGCCCGCACGCGGATCTGCGCCCCCCGCCCCGCCCCGATTGTGCGTCGCGGGCCCCCTGCTCGCCCCCCCGCGCGCTCGCCCCTCAGAAAGGCCCGGGGCACCAGTGCTTCATTGACGCAGCCACGTCCCACTTGCAGCGCCGCGCCTAGCAGGAGCATCCTTCCGGCTTGCGTTGAATGCACTCGCGCCCCCCCCCCCGCCGATCCGCAGGTTCCACGATCCGGCAGAATTGTCCCTACGGTTTTCTTTACATATCGGTACTGCACTTTACTTTGATATTTGCTTGTAACTTCTGCAATTTTATACTTCGTATTACGATACTTACCGTTATGTCGAGATTAAGCTAAGTATTGAAATCCTTCTTAAAATGTACCGTTAACATTTTTTGCTACGTTTTTCTTTCTTCTTTTCTTTCTTTCTTTCTCTCTTCCTTTCTTTATTCTTTTCTTTCTTTCTTCCATTCGTTCATTCTTCTTTTCTTCCTTTTTTTCTTTCCTTTCTCTATTACTACATTTCTTAGAAGGAGGATAGTACCATAGAGGAAATATATTTCAAAATTTCCTGTAGGGTTGTACAATACTCATTGTACCACTGTCTTACATAACCGTTTTTTTTGGGGGGGGAGGGTTAGTGTCAATTTTACTGGTTAAGTTTCGTTTTCTCTGCAAAGAAGTAAAAGTGTGAATTTTGCTTCTAATAATCAGTTAATTTTGTTCTGAGCATCTAAAGCTTTAAGAGGTACGGTAGTCATTTTAGTACTACAGGGATTAGCCGTAAATGCTGGTGAGAAAGTAGCTTTTGGAAAGGGAAGTTGAGTTTTGCAGTAGTTTTACCAAAGAATCAGACATAGTTGAGTCCTTATATTACGGAATTTTCTCTTAGTCATTTTTTTTCATTTATGAATATTTTAATTTACGATTAGAATGAAGTATTATTGAAAGTATTTACCCTTATTTTATTGCCTTAAATTATATAATTCATCCTGTTCATCCCAGTTTGTGGGTTTACAACGGCAAGAGCAAATTTAATTAAAGTGAAATAACAATTAAGATTTACTTTGAAGATATATTACTCATTATAGATCTTTATAAACAATGATACCAAATTTTCACTCCAAATTAAGAATATTCAGCGATTTTTTTTTCACTCCATGAGGAGAAAAGTTGTCGACACAACTTTCATAACATGCATGTTATTACCACTTTATTAGTAATATAGTCAGAAAAGTTGTAAAAATGTATTTCATCTGGAGAGTCATAAAACAATCGAAAAATTTATTTTTCAAGCAATACTGAACCCAAATCAATACATAAATAATTTTTAACACAGAAATTGAAACAAAACTACGCATCCTCTCGCTTGGTGAGGGGTGTCGATGGTTTCTTCAGATACCTAGGAAGTCGGAAAAATACCCAAATAATGAAACAGTTTCAATTTCGACTGAAAAATTCAAATATTTTATTGTATTATTCCATCTCTTCTCATTCTATGGGTACCAACTAAATCATTCTCCTCAGTTCGTCCCAGCTTAGGTCACAGCTGATGTGTGTATGTTATTAAAGTATTCGTGAGGACTGTTTTTGATGATTCATGAAACAAAAATAAAACTATGGTAATCAGTCCCGTTAGTGTAGGAAATGTCTTTTATGCCCGGAAGTGGTTGTGTTCCTCCCCGTGAATGGTGAGTTCCAGAGCCGACATAATAATAATAATAATAATAATAATAATAATAATAATAATAATAATAATATGCCTTTATTAATATGGCGAGGCTCGGGCCATCAGGCCCGCTCTTCCCATACACGATATTGATTGGAGAAATCACGGAAAAATACCAATCAGAGCCGCAGGTTGCCAGAATTCTCCTTTAACTGTCTAGAGGCTTTGATCCACCCACCTACGTAGCTTGTTTCGAAAATCTGCCACCGTCGAGTCTCGAACCTTTGGACCTCCCGGTTAGACACAGTGGCAAGGCTGTTTTTTTAAATATATTTAATGTATTGCATTGTTATTCGTGAGTATTTCATTTGTTGTTCTTGACCAGTATGCATTTTAGTGTCATTTTGTGTAATTGACCATATTGTGTAATTTTGTTCCGCAGCATTTTTTGCTGCTGTAGACCACTGGTCATAGATATTTCCCTTTAATTTACAAGGTGAAGAAAATTGTCAATATTAGCGCATTGTACATCAACAGCAATACAATTAAATGGAAGTAATAAAGAAATTAAATCTTAGTTTATTCTACGATGCTGTTCTTAAGTGATTTTCGTGATACACATTGCGTTTTATTGTGCGTACGAACTTTGAATCACAAATATTATTTAATAATAACGAACATGAACTCCTTGAAACTGTTAGATGTGCTGGATGTATATGAGCCCAAGTATCTTATCAAGTAATCTGCGATATAGATGCAGAGGTCGAAAGATAGTGAATGAAATAGCAAACTAGAGTTTTTGTGCGCGTTAAACGTGACGGTGTACCGTCTCACGTTTAGAAATAGTTCCAGTTTTGTCCTCATGTGTTTGCATATTGTTGTTTTTTAACTACGTATGTCCACACATCGACATAATGTTAATGCATTAAATGTTAATTTTCTATTAATATTGGAAACCCTTTTTATTTAGGCGTCTGTGCCTTTTCTCAGTACGTTGTGTTTCAAACAAGTGGTGCCTAAGCAGCTCTGAAGATAAGCAACAGGAAGGTATTTGGAAATAAAAAAATAGTTACCTAGATAATATTTGTTTGCTACATGCTAAAATTAATTGAAAGTGTCCAACAATTGATTCATTATATTTATTTTTCCAATATATTTATTTAATTTTAACCGTGTCGTAGATTAACATTGTACATTGTAGATTAAATAAACAACTTTTATGTTGCTAAACTTCTATTTTTCGACAATGTAGGGGAGGAGGGCGGTCCAACTTAAAATTTTCTATTAATATTAGAAACACTTTTAGATAGAATATTACGGCATTGTTTCAAAAATTCTTTACGATTGGTTGAAGTTTCCTCAAAATGAGTTTTGCGTTAATTTTGCTTTCATTTATTTGTAGCTTCACGAACCTGAATGGTATATTTTAATTCTTATGTTATACAAAATCAAAAGAATTGTATTAATAACTACATATATAAAGTGAGTTTTTGTTCTTTGTCATCGGAGGTCTATTGTGAGGAATAACACAACCAAAATAATTAACAAAAAAAGAAACAAAAAAAAAATGGATCACGAAAAGTACACATATGGTTTATGATTAGTTTGATCACAAATCTTCATTGGAAATAACCGCAGCTTTCGAACGTTCGAGTATTAATTTCGGAATTATCTGAAAACATTTGCTTTTGACCTTGCAGTATCCGTCAACGGATAAAATTGAATAATTTTGTGTTTGAATCGCTTCTATATTTGCGCATACTCGTAAAAGGAGTATAATTACTTCTTCTCTTTCAGTAGATGCTTTATATTCCTAAAACGTTAATGAAACGAAATCCAAAGGTACACAGTTGTCTACTATTTCAGAGAACAGAAATTCCGATAGATGGAGTGTGGTCTGCGCGCCAGCTCGAAGGTCCCTCCCGTCCGGGTGTACCCGAAAGGATCCGAAGCGAGGCGAAGGGCTATACGATCGTGGGACGGGTTCGCCATCCGTCCACCAGAGCGCAGGGCGGGTCTAATGGACTCGGGGTGCAGTCGAACGTCGATACAACGTGCCCGGAAGGGCAGTTCTTGCACCTGAAGCGGCAAGCAACGAAATAGGATTGCTACATTTTACTCTCAGAATTGAAGACTATAACGCTATAACGGATTAAAATCTCCACGATGCACCTAGTTTTGTTTTTGCGCATGCAAAATTGTACCGGAATGAAAAATTCTTAAGAATAGAAAGGCTCCCCGCTTTAAAAATTAGAAAAAATATTTTGCTATCATATTATTTATTTGACTTCATGGACTCTTATAGCGAAATCAATTCCTTGCTCTATGCAATTGGATAAGATGCAGTGAAATAAACACACAAAATATACCTATGAAATAACATCTTGATAAAGATATTAAATTTTCTTCGAAAACATTAGAACATAAGAATTTATTTTTTTCTCATTCTTAAAATTCAAAGACTTTCGTTAGTCTATGTAAATTACGAGATATCATCTATTTTTCGTAGACATTATAATAAACCGTCAGTGTTTCATAGACTCAATTTCTTGTGATTTGTCTTTTCTTTTTTGTCTCTTTTATATTGATGAATAATAAAATAACGTTGGACTCTTAAAGACAATTGAAGATAGGTGTCTTGCAATTTAACAATTCCGCTGTATGAAAATTAGCAAAGTTTTGAAGGTTGATTTCAAGTATATATATAGGGGGAGCTCTCCTTCCAATCTGAGAGTACAAGTACCCCTTCTTTTGCATTTGAAATTGATATGTGAATGCGAATTATTAGTATTAAGTATTAGTAGTTCGTTGGATTCCAATCTGGTGCTGTGGCAGCGTTGGGGATACGCATAGTTTGAATGTACTTAATTCCATTGCATAGTATGTAATTACTTTACATTATATTAATTTATCATTCTTGAGAAACATTTTAAACGTTGGCATTGTTAGTGGTCTTGGAAGCTGTTTATTATTCCATCTGCAGTAGATTATTACATTTTCAGTCGGCAACGCGACTGAAATTATGCTTGGTCACTTTGCGATAACCTTGTCCCGATAACATAATAATCTATGACAGTCCTCATGCAGGAAGAAATTTTATGAAACTGGTTTATAATAAATTTATTTTTCATGTAATTATCTGTCGAAAAAGCTATTTCCTATAGCAAGAAATAACATTCAAAATATTTTCCATAAACCATTGTTCTTTTTACGAGATCAATAATGAAATGCGATACATGATATTATGAGATGTTATACATCCAGATGAAATGTTGTTTCTGAATTATTTATACTTAAGATTACACGGTAACAACTTGAATGAAAGCGGGTCTGCGTCAATCAAACGTGAGAAAGACTCTATTTTATACACTATTTCGGGGACCTGCAAGCACCATTTATAATGTTGGTGTACAAAGGTCGTGCTTTAATATTGTATATTAACAGAATTCGCTGATCCCCTCCCAAAATGTTAATAATGAAATCCGATATGTTATAAGATGTTATAGATCTAGATCAACTGTTGTTTCTGAATTATTTAGACTTACGTTGGCACGGTAACAACTTGAATGAAAGCGGGTCTGCGTCAATCAAACGCGAGAAAGACCCTATTTTATACACGATTTCGGGGACCTGCAAGCACCATTTATAATGCTAGTGTGCAAAGGCCATGCTTTAATATTATATATCACCAGAATTCGCTGATCCCCTCCGAAAAATGTTCTCCCCTCTCCCTTTGAGGCATTCGTGAATTCAACGCCGAGGGAGAGTGTTTAGCGAAGCCTCGGTCGAAACGCAGCGCGCGCGCGCAGGTGAGCGAGCGAATCCGAAGCCGCGTTGCCAGTTTCCCTCCGAAGGGGAGCGGACGCTCAGCGCCCGTCCTGCGGAAGAAACCTCTTGTGCTGGCGCCGCGTCGCGTCGCGCAGCCACGCGGCCGAACCAGGCGCCGAGCATTGGCACTTTTACGCCGTCGTAAAACCAACCCGTACGATGAGTCATGTGGTCGTGAGAATTCCGAACGCTTGAAGAAGAGACAGATGTTCGGGTCGCGAAATACCAATTATTTTCCTGAAGTTCTCACGGAATTCAGTTAGTTGTGGGTAAATCCTTCGTATTCACCACGAAAATACTAAATAAGTTTTACAACGTGATTAACATTTCTTTAAAAAAAAATAACCGACGAAAATTATTGAATGATTGATTGATATATATTCCAAGTGCGTCAACTGCTGTGGTTATGGTTAAAGTGTAGTTTGGTGAGTTGATCAGGGAATATTCACGTTTCGTGAAATTCGGGAAAGTATTTGCGTTTTGGAAAAACAAATGTTAAAAAAATGAGTAATTAAAATATGATAATTCATCAAAATTACTTGTTTTAGGCCGAATTAGGCAAAAATTATTAAATTAGGCATCAATCGCCCTTTTAGGACAATTTAGGCACTATAAGAAGCTTACAATGTACCTATTTTTTTTTCATATTTCGTAAATAGTTCTAATTATCTTACAGTCTCTTAACGGAACTAAATAGGCATTTGTCCTAGAATCCGAGGTCTAACCATAAGATACGTACATTTTTGAAGCCCTGTGAAGGCTGGACAATATCGTTTGTTCTCAATGGCGTCGCAATGGCTTGGGCGTACGCTTACCCTTACACATTTTCAGAGGAGATATCAACGCGCGGCTCAGCGTGCAACCCCGCTTCGCGAGCTTTCGTATCTCCACCACGCCGCAGATCTGGCATACCGCTTAGAGTAGTCCAAGTTACCACTCGATTTAGTGAACGGAAGATGTGAGTTTGCGAAATGAGAACAAACGATATTCTCACGGACACAATTTCAAAAATTTTAATGTCAACGCACATACATCAGTCGAAGTTTTGTATCTCGTAAGTCGATGAAATATAAAAAATATTGTTATATTAAAAAAAATAGCTGTTTTGTTTGAGAACCCACACTATTAAATGTATTATTAAGTGAATGAATGACCATTTGTAACTATGGTAACTAGAGTGCTGCAAGGCGAACCATTCGCTTGCTTGATTTAATTCATTTCGATTCCCTTCAGCGTTCTGTGCCTGCAGCGAGCTGATTCACATAGCCTTAAAGAGCCTTAGCAACGGCTTTGATGACTTAACTTCGCTAAGCAGGGAGTCAAGTTACGTGTGATAGCTTTGAAGAATTAATGTATTAACTTGGTAAGCATCATGCATGAGAACTCTTTTAGATTAATATTACTCACCTTTTCTGTGAAATGATTATCAGCTGCTCTTAAGTTTTCTTCGCATATTGCATTCGCAGCAGGAATTCAAATTTCGCAATTTCTCTGAGACTAAGATAAACATTTCTTCACTCTCACTGATTCAGTTTATTTGTACACCTTATTTAAATTATTATTCTGATCTCACACGCCGCCGTTTTGGATGGCGCATGGGCGAGAATCTACTGCGGCAATTTAATATTCTACAAAATACTTCAGATCAGTTTTGAATATTTTCTTCATAATCGTACAAATTCAATACAAAATTGATGAACAAATATTTCCATTTATTGTAACAACTTCTAATAAGTTTAAATTATCTATGTTTTAAAACAAATTAATTAGATAATATTTAAATGTTTTAATATAAGACTCAAAAATTAAGTATTTCAACGAATTCTTCGGCCCCTTCTTTCTCTACCCAACAGTGCATTCAGATCATAATTGGTATACACGGGTTGAGCCATGTGACGAACCAAGGATTCATCGTACCAGGGCGCCTTTTTCCAAACAGACACAGACATGTATCAATGATTTTATGCTTACTTCATGCGTTAAGATCAATTCGCAATGCAAACATATATAAGCATGGAGTTATGACTACGTCTGTAAGCGGACTCATTCACAATGCGTTCGTATAAGCATTACACGTAAGACGTTTAAAAGCTTGCAAGCTTCAAGCTTCTGAACTTATGCGTAAGACATAAGAAATGAACCAATCACAATACGGTAACTCAAAATAGAGTATTGAAATAGGATCGAAGTCGATACACGAACTAACACCATGTGCCATGGGCCATGGACACAGTCGATACCTCGAAATCGATTCTCACATCCAAACAATAGGAATCTAGAATATCTCACAGTGAATAGAATCTCGTATTCCATTTACTATTTTAGACATTGTGAATATCTTAGTTTATCATTTATGTTGTTTACGTCTATGTGTTAAGCTTATGTTTGTGTTTGGGTTTGCATTGGGAATGGGCCTTTACAGACGGGGTCGTATAACATGGGGACGCGAGTTCGACTGCGCAGAGCCATTATCCCGGACACCACTATTGAGCCACACTAATGTGATTTCTCGAACTGTAACCCTATTGGCCGCTTCAAACGTGCCTAACATTGAGTCATGGTGCCCAGCTTCCCTCTGACAACATTGAGTCATGGTCTATTCATGGATGGATTTCTTGTCGTATTAAACATACTTTATTTATTATTAATTTCATATTAATTGTTAATTGTTTCACATAATTTCACTGTATTTCTTTTTTCTCCCTCTATGTTAATGTTCAATTTTCTTCTCACTGCTAGAGACCTACCAAAGCGGGAAAAGTATTTTCCCGAAAGTTAATTATTATACTTGATTATGGACAATTATTTCCTTTCCCACATTAAGGATTGCCGCAATATATCTACTACCACCACGGAATTTATTCTCTTGATATATGTGATATGAGTGTACCCGACCAGACGAGTTGCTTTATATTTTCTGATAACAAGTCATTGCAGTTCATTTCCGAATCAAATGACTTCTTTATTCAAGCCGGAGCTTGAAGTAGGTAAACCTAGGGATACATTTAAATGGAAGTGTGCCAAACTCCAAAAAGTGTCTGTTTGAATATTTTTATTGAGGTGCAGCTGATTGTAAGTTGAAGAAAATTTTATATTGGACGATATTTAATTTAAAAAAATCAGGATATTCAAATTCTTCTGCACGAGGCTCTTGCTCGAACACTAAGGCCATTAACACAAATCGGACACCTCGCAGTCCATTTTGGCAGGTTTTCTCTCGCCACATAATTCCGCGAACGATAAAGGCTCGACCACGACAATCAAGTGTCTGGCACTCCAATTACTAAATCACTATTTCAAGTGTAGAACTCAAAGTTAAGAACAAAAACTGATCTGAAGTATTTTGTAGAATATTAAATTGCCGCAGTAGATTCTCGCCCATGCGCCATCCAAAACGGCGGCGTGAGAGATCAGAAATTTTCTCGCCTCTGCGTGCTTCCTTCACTCAAAATTTGCCCCCAATCTTATTGTTTGGTGCAGTCAACATCGACAACTATTTCTGAATAATTATCGTAAATTTTAATACATAACACAAAAAATTAATACATTTGTTTATAATTTATTTTCACTTCTTGCATTTATAAGGGGGAATTGTCGCAAACGTTACGTAATTATTTAGGGGCAAGTTCGTTACGGGTGCGTTGCAAGGGGGAGAGGGGATATTCAAAACACTCCAAAATAGCGTTATACAATTTAAGGACGGTCCCTTATCTCCCTATTAAGACTAAGTTTCTTAAACTCTTTGTTAATAAATTTTTAAAATAAAGAACTCATTATAGAGTCAATTTTTTTTTCTTTCACAATTTTAATTCGCTATCTTCAGAGCCCCAATCATTTACAATTGAAACTACATGAAAATCCAATACAATCTAAGAGAAGACCTTCCATTCCAGAAATAAGGACATCCTGAAACAACTCAGCCTGCACATTTTTTCACTGTTCGTAATGCGGAGATCGTGGATAGCTTAGTTGAGTAGCGAAGTATCAGACTTTGATTTTTATTCAAAAGTACTCAAAATATTATTCACCCTGATCGGCAAGCTAACTCAAGATCTTGGTTTCTCGTCTATGTGCTGCTGTCACTCGCTACTGAAACAATATACGGAACGTTATTTTGTATTTTGTAATTTATTCCACTATTACTTACGTCGGAAATATGAATCGCAGAGTTACTTTCATATGAATTGAGGGTGCTACTGAATGACAGAAATAGCCCGATCAGGATGATAAATGATGACAATAAACAGTAACACAGTACACAGTAACAAGGTATCATCATGTTTGACAATTATTGTACGGAACGCGTCTATGACGCCAATGATTCCAATTGTGTTCTATGTGTGCTATTTTCTTAATACAAGTACCAGTTTTAATAAATGTGAATTTTAATCGTATCACACCTATCCTACATCAAATCATTTTCAAAATAATGCGCGGTATGTCATCCGTTTATCATTTATTATATATACTTATTTATCATCATTTATAATATATACATATTTATAAAATAAATAAATTCAAAAAACTATTCATGGGAGAAAGGATTAATGATAAAAATAGGAGAAAACATTAATATAACTATGGAATTGTCATTTAAAAATGCGAACAAAGCTACCTTTACCATGAGTGTTTTAATATGAAATATAGTGTTCGCATTCAGATTTGCAGCATGCGTAGTATAAAGCCTCCGCGATGCGACCGAACGATGCGTGAGCACGCGAGATCACTAAGCCATGAAAGGAAAGTCGTGCCTTCCGCTCCCCTCCCTGCCCCACCACACCTTTCCTTTCCCTTTCGTGTGCCGCGCCAGAGAGTCCAACAGGGCGGGGGAGGGGGCGGCCGTGCTGGCGTTTTATGCCCGCGGCGCATCTCCCGCAGCGCGGTGGCACCTGCCGGCCACGAGCACCACCGCGACCAGCCCCGCCCCGCCCCGCCCGCCCGCCACCCGCGCCCCCGAAATTCATTAAACGGCCGCTTCTCTCGCCGGGGCGGGGCGGGCGGCGCGCGCGGCGCGGGGCGGGCGCGGCGCGGGGCTCCGGAGAGCAACGGGGAGGAGCGCGTGCATGGGAAATCAAACCCGCGCACACGTCTAAGGGTGGCCACGGCGGGCGGCGGCGGCTGCCCGTCTGGCGCCGGCGAGGGCTGCCAATTGAAGCCGCGCCGCGCCGCCGCCCCGCGCCCCAACCCCTCGGGGCCCCACCGCACTCTCGCCTTCGCACTAACGGGACCGAACACTCGAAGACCCGGGAGCGTTCGCCGCTCCCTGACGCCACCGCTTCACTTCGAGGACGCGTTGTAAGACCATAACGCAGCAATAAATAACGTATTTTCTCGAATAGAGCCCGCTCCTCGTCTATAAGCATTCCCCAGGTTTTTGGAAGAAAATTGGACAAAACTTTGGTTTGAATGTTATTCTTTGCAATTGTGTTGTTTAAAACTACTAATTTCTTGGAATGTTCATTATGAGCAGTTCCTAAGAAAAGTGTAAGGATATCGGAAATAAAAATATCAATTTGTTTATAACATTGTTTGAAAAATAAAAGACGATATGTGTAAAATTGTTTAGCTTCAATACTCGAGTGTAAAATCCCTTCATTTTTGTTGTAATCAGTGGAGAAGTATATTCGAAAAAATATAATATTTCTTTTTCATAAACGATCCGTTAATAAAATGTGTTGTTTTGCGGGCAGGAAGATGGTAAAGAGGGGTTTTGCTCCTAAAGAGTCTGAAAGAAATAACTCCGCACCCCTGAAGACAAGACAAACAGTTCTAAAGATATGTCACTGAGGTCACAATTAAGGGGATTTTCGACACTAGCTATACAGCTAGATCGAATTCAATCTCTGACTGGAGGAGCATTTTGGGGCTGGAGCGGGCTGTTCTCATTGGCAGTTTTCCATAGTTTCTCTGATCAACGCCAGGCGAATGCCGGAGCAGTACCCTAACCAATGGGCCTCAGACCGCGCGCGATCTTTCCTTTCTCTCCTTTGTACTATCCTCACCCCTTTCTTACAAACACTTTCACAGTCACTACACTACCACACTTGTTGGCAGTCCAGTTGGGAACTTACACAGACCCCTGGTTGTGGAAAACCCCGCAAGTGACGTAGGTCGGCACCGAACCCCGCCATCCAGCGGGGAAAGATCACCGCCACCTCCCGCAATAAAATCTGCACTACACTTACAGGACTAATGACCTCATAGCAGCTGCGGCGCCCGGAATCACTGATCGATTAATCAGAAATAAGGGCTGACATTTTCTCTAAGAGCCTGGGAGTAGAGTGACTTGTCATGTGGCTAGTGTGCAAGCAGGAAAGCAACCGTGAGTCAGTTGAGTGATTCTTTTGCTACGCATTTCATTTGTTGCCGTTGAAAAGTGAGTCACACAATTTGTTGAGCAGTGTCAAGTTGCCAGAAAAAAATGTTTAAGACAGAGATGTAAATGGAATAGAAGATAAATTAAGAAATGTGTACGGATGGAACAAAGCCTCATGGATGGAGGACCTCATGGATATCTTTCACAATATTTCCCAAATCCCAAGCGCCATATAAAGCCCGCAATTAGGGACAAGAAAGATTGTCAACGTTCTACAACAATCCCGGTTCATAAAAAGCCTGAAGTGCATTGAGATATGAAAAAGAAACAAGCTCTTAATCATGCCGATTATCATAATAAAAATAAGTGGACACGTAATGTACATTTGAGCCAAACGTCTTTGATTATTACATGTAGCTTCTTTGAATATAGTTTAATATGTATCAAATGCGCAGTTAAAATATTAACGATCACCTTGAGAGTGAATATTTCTCCAATTAGCTGTGACATGACTACATTAGGCTAATGGGACACAATTAATTAAGGAAACGTGACATGGGAACATAAAAGTTTGTATTAGTAGATTAGAAATATTTTTTCTATATGCTTATAAATCTGAGTCAAGTCTAGGACTTTTTCGTACTCTGTATTAGAGAGTTTACCAGAAAAAAGAGATTATTCGTAATTAGTACGTTTGCATATTCCGTCTAAGTAGATTTCTTTCTCAGGCTCAGATCTTCTGGTCTGAGCTCAGTGATCTCAGAGTGCGAGGGCACTCTCCCTTCCCCGGCTGAAAACAAGTTCAATAGAAATGTAAATTCATTTTTTAACATTTATTTCAAAAGTTTATTTTAATAATTATAACATAATAGATATAACTTATTTAAAAATTAATTTTACTAGCAAGACATGTGCGAAAATTGTTCTAAAAGAGACATTTGCTTCATAGAGGTTAGTTCGAACGGCGAGCCACTGAACCGCGCATTAAAGTGTTATAGGTCCGCCTTGTTGATGAGTCAATTCAATTTTACATTGATTTCAAGTTTATAATCTATTTTAGCTACTGATTCATGCTAAGGGATGGAAGTGCACAGAAGAGCTAATTTTCTAAAAATATGTAACAGAAAGTGTTCAAAATGATCTCGTTTTGTAGAATAGCCTAATCTGTAAGAAATAAGTTTTGTAGAATAATGCTTCCCCGCCTTGCCACTGCATAATCCGCGCATGTTTGTCGCATGTCCCTCGCATGATCATTATGTATGTCCCCCATATAGTTCCTTACAGGTTTGGCCATGTACACCACATGTTCCACTGCATATTCTCCTGCATGATTGTCGTTTTCGTATGATTCCGGAAATAAAATAGGAAGATCGGAATACCTAGAGAACCCAGAATAGAGGAAAATGTTACAGAAGGGTCCGTAAAATTTTTCGCAAAAATGAAATCTTCGAAAATATAACTTTTTAAATAATTGTTTTAAAAGTGAAAATAGGTTCACATATAAACCAGGCTTAACTACGTATACTATAGAAGGTCCGAGGTTAAGAATGAAGTAAGAGTCTTATGGGCTTTTCCAGTAAATAAACATAACCCCCGTTTTTAAGATTTCAAAACTGTTTTAAACCCTCATTAACATAACTTTTCATCACAATAATTACATTAGTAAAATAATACCTGGAATACATTATGTATTTACCACAAATCGGGGTGAATAGCTTTAGAATTTATTATTTTTTGAAGGTTCGGCCGTCGGATCGGTCACAGCTGCGGCGGCTTGTGCTTCGGTTGCCGTATCATACTGTGATCAGAAAGTTCGCGTTCCAATTCTTTACATGTGTTTGTTCGCCTGTGTATAGTTGTTTTGTTTTTTAGATTTATTTTTTTAATCGCGTTCAAGTTATATGTGATTTCGTTTACTTTTCTTCATTTTGATTTTTAAGTTATGGTAAATTTATTAAAAATTCCTTTTACTTTGCAAACTTAATTTAGAATGTAGGATCCACCAACTGCGAAGTGCTCAATAGTCGAAATAAACAAATGGTAATTAATGTTTATAACTATTTAACTATAATTATATTTTCAAACGGTATTCGTGTGCAATACCTACTGGAAGATAACTGTCCGCTCATCTGGCGCGAGGCAGATCGCTTTCCCGTGAATCAAATCAGTTTGTTTCCGTGGGGCCGACTTCTTTTGTCATCTAAGGAATTTTAAATATTGTGTTTTGTTGTAATCAAAACATTATCTGCTATTAAAAAGGAAACACGAAACTTGGTCTCTTTGCAACTGCACGTAGTTGGCTTGAATTTTGGAAATTGTATTGAAATAGTGGTGCACTTTAAAATTAATATTTCTTCCTGATATTTTATGACATTTCGAAGTACAAAGGACGTAAGAAGCTTGACAGAAACGTTCCTGTGTATTGTAGTCTCTTAGGAATAGATTTAGATTTCAGGAAATGGAAGAAAATACGATTTTAGAAAATTGGAAAGGTTCAAGATAAAGTATTTGAACGTTAAACTAGCGCTCCACCCAATTGCGGGATTCGTCCTTATCATCGTGCGAGTAACTTTCGATTCATACAGCAGAAAAGCGTCACGGTTGACATCACTATTGCCATAAGACACCGTACTTTATTCTTATCCTTGGAAGCGCCATAGTGAACTTAGCATGTTCTGCGGGTTGCGTGAGCGCCTACATGCTTATCTAACATCTAACATCATGATGGTTACTAGGATTTACATAACATTTCGCTTGCTACTTGTACAGCATGAGAACCCCACATATCCAAATTTTGAAGTGCAATGAAATAGTAGAAATAGGGTTTTGGAGACGTTTTGCATCGGGACATTACGTGGGCATTCGCCCTACCCACCGCGTGTCGGTCTTTAGGACACATCAAAGGGAGCGAACATTCGCCGAACACATCAGCTGTTCGGGATTGGGCGAGCAATAGCTCGCTGTTCGGCGAATGCCGAATGTGTGGGGCCGCCTTTATGCGTGGACACGTCTGTCAACCTGTGTCCGATTTCGTACCGAGTTCGTTCCTTCACGACAGATGGAAAAGCACGTACCTACTGATCTCATTTTATTTGAAGTGCACAATGACCGCGTCCGTAATATATAATTTTACTGAGGACCCTGGTACAAATATCGTATGAAGTAATTAATGAAATAATTATATGCGTCGTCATTGTCAACAATATTCTTTATTAAAACAAGCTTTCGATGGCTTAGCCATTATCATCAGTTTTCTGCTGTATGGAAGCCACAAAAACGAATACCTATAAGAATATACCTATAAGAATATCACCTCAATACCTATAAGAATATCGTAAGTAAATTGATTTTTTTAATGTAAAAGAAATGTATTTGATTACTTTCTGAGTTATACTTATGTTTACTCATGTTTGATTACACCCAATTATTATGAAAATTTTGTTTCCAACACAAAAGTGAAATGTATTTATTTATTTATCCTACACCTATACCGAGATAATATTTTCAGGGTTCCATTTCTTCGCAATAATTATTTTACAATTATTCATGCATGTGTTCTACCTTCTCGTCTTTCTGAACCTGTCATGTAAATACCTGTTTTTATCACCCTGGTCATCCTTATCATGGTGGAAACTGAGACTCTCCCGAAAGATTGGCTGATAGCGGCGGCCAGGCGTACGAGTAAGGGCCGCAGGATAGGCGGCGCATGGCCATTTCCGCATTGCATACGTAGTAAGGTCATGGAAGGTCTGAATAATAATCCAAAAACCTGAATTCAAAAACACCACTTACAAAGTTTCATAGCACGTAAACATTTATATTTGTGAGTGTTGAAAGGTAATGAACAATCTGGTAAAATTTCATACCAGTTCGAGTATCCAGCTGAGGAATAACTCCCTATGGAACAGTAGTAAAATTAGGTAAACGCATATGCTACTCGCAAAAACGCAGGTCCGTGACGTGTCGCAGCGTGACTCACGCCGAATTCCTCAAGGCAGAGTGAGTCACAGTGGCGACCATCGCAAGATGGGCCGCAGTTTACTCCGGTACGAGCCCTGACGAAGATGTCCAGTATTTTCGGGATGGTGGTGGATTTGAGTTCTAAATTCGATTTCGAAAGTGAATCGAGTTAGAAACGGTATGTCACGTCATTTTGTTGGAGTAAGGCTGAGAAATAAGCGAATACAAGAAGAGAAACACCTGTAGACTTTGCTTTAAGGAATTTAATGATGACAAATTTCAGAACAATTTTAGATTAAACCGTGATCAATTCAAAGGCGTTCATGATCGGATCAAAATAGAAATTTGCAGGTAGAGCTGCAAAACCGTAAGGCCCGTTGGAATCGAGGAATAACTAGCAGTGTTTTTAAAATCTGTATAGTTTATAATTTTAGTTATTGTTTATAGTTAAATTTTATAGATTTTTAGTTATCAATAGAGGCCGGATTTGTATACAAATACATATATTTTTTGTTAATAATTTCTTAGAAAATTATCACATTTCTTTACGCATCATTCCTTATGGAGCTTTCCTGCCAGATTTTATTTTGCATATTTTCGCATATCTGAAGGTTACTGCATATTTCTGCAATTTCAGCGAATTTTTTGGAACAATAAGGGAAACTTGGTAATTTATTTAAATATTAGGGAATAAGCTAATGTTTTTAAATGTGTTAAATCAAGATTCTTGAAACTCATGAATTATACTTTCGACGGTTCATAAAT
Source organism: Gryllus bimaculatus (assembly GCA_017312745.1). Classification (NCBI taxonomy): domain Eukaryota; kingdom Metazoa; phylum Arthropoda; class Insecta; order Orthoptera; family Gryllidae; genus Gryllus; species Gryllus bimaculatus. The sequence goes on along the minus strand of BOPP01000148.1, from coordinate 2,772,857 downwards.
CACCTTATCACGGTGTACGTTATAAAAAACGTGACGAACACTCACGTCATCAATAAGTTTGTCTTCCATCTTCAGTAAAGCCACGGTGAACCTTCGCATGAAATTGCGTGAAAGACACTGTGCCCACATGGTCACCGCGCGCAGCATCGGCATCACTGTCACGTGCGCGAATCCAAAGGGCATAGTCACAGCGGTTCGCAGAAACTCATCATGTGTCACCCTGCGTCACGCCACAGACCTGCGTCTCATTTTGCGAGTAGCCTTACAGTGTTTTGGATCGATGGGTTCTTATAAATTGTATAAATTAGTCGTATTTCCTTGGCATATTATACATATTCGTAGAGGGAATAATCCAAAATAATAAAACCTGAAACTTTTCCATTAAACACACTTAGAGTTACCTTTTCCTCTTCATGAAGTTTTGGATTCAGACCTGCTATATGATGCCCTCTTGTAGGATATTTGCTAGTTTTATATTCTCGAACACTAGAATTGACTGAGCATATACTACAGAACACCTTCATTCTGTGGGAAAGTCATTTCGTGCTGTAAAACATCAATCACCAATATTTAAAAGAAATAGTATGTTTTTGAATCTCTTATATGAAAAAATGTTTTTTTATCGTCTTTCTTTAGTGCGTTGGTCTGTGCATTCACGTACTGTGCATCCGTTCGTCTGTTAACAACACCGTTCATAGGATTTTATCCAAAACGGATACTCTCCGATCTGGCTGAATTCGAGGCTTTGTGAATTTCAACCTTTTTTAATTCAAGAACGGGGAAATCGGGCTGGTTTGCACTAGATATTAATGTTTTTTGTCTCCGCTTCGCTTTAGCTTTGACAAGTTTGGTTCCATAAATGGAAACTCCATTTATTAGGCTATTTTATGTTGTTTTTATTCGTAAATGTATACGTAGGCTTCCGCGGCCGGATACTTGGCTGTCCGGGGTGATAGCTCAATCGACTGACCCGCGGCTCATCCCGGACAGACAAGTATCAATGTATTCGTAAATGTTTGTCTGTCGAACTTTCGGAGTCGTTAAATGCTATCAAGTCAAGATGTATAGGGGTTGTGGTGTGATATCTTTGGCATTTTTAAAATAATTAAAGATGTTGTAATTGCTAACAACTATTGTTGGCAATGACAACATCTTTAATTAAGTCAAGATGTGCCAACCAATCCCTCTTGTGAAGTTAGTTGATATCGGCCCTCGAGTAGGCCGGCAATATTATGGGGTACGTTGGAATACTATTTCCTTAAGGATGTATAGTAATAAATAAGTGACAAAATTAATATTTTTTAATGTTTTATTTACCCAAATAATTCACCGTTTGGTGTTGCAAAGAGTCTCACATTGGCACTACAGCAGTCTTGGCAGTTTCAAAATTAAGAATTTAAAAATCACTCTTTTATTTTATTTAATCTTTTACCATTTCTAAAATGTGACAAAAACAAAATGTTTCTTGTCTTTTTTGTAAGATTGAAGTAGCATCATTTAATTGTTTCAACTTTCATGCTTAAGAGCTCTTAAACTTTCGATACAAAGTTGCAGATTTAAGCTACAAAGAAAGAAAAATATATTTAAAAAATAATAAATGAACCGAGAGAACTAAACGACACCGGGTGATAACAAAATGTTATAGCCCTTTTATATCTGGTATGTACAAGTTGCAATCGTAAGAGGAGCAACAGGAAGGAAATCATCGCAAGGACGGGTTCCCCACCGCCCGACGCGCCATGACGCGCTGTTGCGGCTTGTAGACGAAATGTGAATTTGGCCTCGTATGTGATATGTGCTGCCCGCTCGTGTCTTCTCACGAGCGGCGGGAAAACGCACCCAGCGAGCCCACTGTGTTGCCGTGCAGAGGGCCGAAACACAGTTTCATAGCACAACACCTAACTAGAAATACATTTATCGGCATAAGTGGCTCAGGGCATCAACTGATGTCACTGCAGTGCCTCTGATCGGGAAGTCCAAGGGTTCGAGTTCCTTCGGTGGCATCATCAATAATTAAAATTTTGTAATTTTACTTTCTCGTCTACATACGGACTAATATACAAAGTAAGTTACGTACTGCTGTGAAAACTCGATTTCGAAAATTCAATTCACGATTTGGTATTGATACTGAAAGGTTTATTTTGTTCAAAACGTCTTTCCATTTATCCGTCTGTCCATCCGTATGTGAACAACACTAGCGTCTAAAATGTTTTTAGGATTTGTTTCAAAATGAATATTCCCGGGGCGATCGCGCCCGACTCAAAACTCTGCAATATTTAGAACATGTTTTAAATTTTGGGGGTATTTTAAATTTTTTTTCGAAAATTACTCCAACATGTTTTAGCTTCTTGTAAGAATAAAGAGAAATACATGAAAAAAGGTGGCATAGGTACGATTTTCAATAGTTTGAATTTTTCGTTGCCTTCCTACAACTACAATTTTAAAGCATGTTTTTTTTCAAACGAATTTTCTCCACAATTAGTTGTTTCAAGACTGGTATGCACATTTTTTTAAAACAGAAACGTCGTTTCGCTTTGTTTTGTTTTTTCAAAAACTACATAAATGTATTACTTTACACATCTCTCCTACGTTGTTAATACTTATATTATCGCCGATTTTAATTTGTGAGTACAAGTGCTTTTATATTACATTTGTGCATTTAGTGTGCATTAGGGCATTTATTATTATATTTGTGAGTACAAGTGCTTTAAATAATATCGTGTAAAATGTTTCTAAAACTAAAACTGAATCTACTTCAATATCTACATAAATCTGATTCTACATCAATACTGCTTTTATTTATTCTTTTGTTTTTTAAGAAACTACACAAAGGTAACTATTTTTAATGTCTCTCACATCGTTAACATTTACATAAGGGCATTTCTTATACATTATTGTACTTGTGAGTATAGGGGCATGAAATGATTTCTTATGAAGTTTCTTCACAACTTGAGTCTGCCTTCAAATCCAGATTTTACCTTTCTATAATATTTTTAAAGACATATTGAAATTCTACTTTAACGTATTCCAAAAATTGCAGAAACATGAAAAAATGTTTTAGGCGCCAATAGAAGTAGTCGAGAAGATGGTGAGGCAAAACCGAACAGAAAGCCCAATCTGAAGAGATAAGGAAACTAACTAGTACGAGAAAGTCTGTGTTATTCTGTAGCACGACTAGATAATGAATGCCTCTGGGCAAGTGGTTTGTCGAAAATACCTATGTATGTACTCGAGTTGATATACCTACTCACACAAATATTTTTGTGATTTGAAAGACTTGATTTGAGTCAATGAAGCGATCTCCAGTTGAAGTAACCCGTCAGTGGCCGTAAAAACATGCTATCGAGTTGAAATGTGCTAATTTTTGCACAAGTTCATCTAGTATTTTTTAAGTTTTGAAATAAATAATGTGAAAAAGTATGAGTTGTAACAGCGGTCCTTTAAAGGATGGTTTTGTGAATATCTCTTTACATTTCTTAAATTATATTTTTTTTAAATTTTTAGTTTAATACTGCAATCGAGTAATTATATAGCCCATTAAAAACAACTTTTCCTACAAAATTTCGACATTAAAAATGACTGCAGCTGAACAGCTCCATGCCTATGAACCTCTTCAAGAGGTTCATAGAGATGGTGCTGTTGCCCACAATAGTTACACAATGGAAAGAGGAATTTCTTTAAGTTAAGCCGCTGTGGCGTTAATTTTTTATTAAAGACCAGTGGCTTACGCAAGTCTCTATAGCAACAATTGTTTCTTTCTGATTTGCTGGAACTGCTTAATGAACTCATTCCTTTCAGCAGAGGGCAAAAGTCCGTGTAGGAGAGGACAACATACGCAATTGTGCTAGTATTTTCCTCTTGGTATCTTAAACTATTATTTATTTAAAGATAGACGCAACATTTTGATATTTCGACATCATTGCCACGGTTTTTGTATTAAAATAGATGCATGCCCAAATGCAATTTTCAGTTCTAAAAACGTACAAATTGCATATGGATGAAAAGTATTCGTATTTTTTTCGTGGTGATCGCGCCAGATTAGTATATCCGGAGGCAGGATGTGGCCTTTACTATACTGCTCTTTCCCGACTTTTTAAGTAGCCTTGGTGGCATTAAATAAGACATAAGTTCGTCGTATAACCACATTTGCGTGGCTGCGTGACTTTAGGTCTATGGGATCGGGATCCAGATCCAGAATATAATGTAAACTTTATATGCGCACTCAAATTTTGGGAATACAATTAGATGATATGCTGAGATAAGTGATTGATATTCAGTTGAGCACCTTCATTCTTCCATGGAGTAGCCTCAGTACTTGAAAAGGAAAGTAAACTAGAAGTGCAGAAAATAAGAAAACTAGTGGTGCTAAAACAGCACGTACTTTCTCTCCCGCATTCTCACGCAAAATTACGCCAAAAGTACTAAACTTTTCCATAAATTGTTCATGAACTTATTGCAAAATCTATCTTTAAGGAACAGAAATAATTATAGGAATTGTCATATTAATCCTATAATAATTATGCTCCTATAATTATTTCATTTTAAATGCCAACTACTACACAACCCAAAGCCAATATTTAAGGTACAGATTTCATCAAGGGGAAAACTGTATGTTTAATAGATTAGTTGCAGGAAGATTCCGAAAAAAGTTTGAACTTTTACAATTTTCGAAAAATCAGTGTTTGTTACGAACATAAAACCTGCACCATTCTCTTAAACGTTCTTCACACTACCCAACAACAAAATTTAATCAAAAACAGGGGAGTCATTTTTTTAAATGTTTCAGGGGCTTCATGTAATGTACCTGCAAAACAAAATATCGGTTTTTAAATTCAAGGGGCCAAGACATCAGCCAGATCGATAGGGGAATATCAACTTTGGAGAAAATCCGATGAACGGTTTAGCCTCTAACGTTGTTCACAGACAGACGGAGAGATAGACTTTTGCTGTCATTCGAATTCGGTATCAAGGACACAAAATACATGGATTTTGGCAACACCACGTGATAGAGGATTCCCTCCCCCCCGTAAATTTAGCAACTGGATTTATCCACTTTTTTGTTATCAAGAAATGTAATAAGAGTTTTTCTTTCGAAATTCGCTGTTGTTGCACCTCTCCCTAACTTTCTCCTACTCCGTAGGGAGAAAGTAAAACACTAGATACCGAACCTACCGCAACTATTTGTCGTCTTATTCTTGTGAAAAACTAAATTCGAAACTGCGGACTCAGGCTTGTGAAATGCTGAATTTAAATATTGGGATGACTTGGTTGAAATATAAACCTATATTGGAGCGTACTAATTGTTTCAATGTTTTAGAAACATTGGTAATGTAATACGATATTCCGTTAGACTGCCACTGTAGGTTAGATAGAACAAGCATTTTACGATTTTTGGCTCTTTTTATTTATAACGTTTTCTCAACTATTGCTCCCATGCACGTATTGTGCATTAGAGGATGTGTGTGGTGAGTAATGGCTCAGGAAGTTCGGAATAGCCATTTATCCCATTGACCCAGTTCCTTTACTTGTGTTTCAAGTAGCCATTTTTATCATTTTCTGAATTGGGTTTTGGTAGAAAACTGAATTATCTCCTCCTCACTTGCACCAATCTTAAATATCTCCCCTGCTATATAACAACGATGGTGGTGGTAGCTACGATACTCATCGTAGCGACGAGAGAAAAACAAGTGGTGTCACAATCGCACAGACTCTCTCGCACTAGTTAGGTTTTCTAATCTCGCTAGTCACTGCACCATTTCGGTATTCCCTCCGTCTTCCTCATCGTCATTTTTTAAATTTATCGGTTCTATAATAGTAGAATTGAAATATGACCTTAATAATATTTCCCAAGAGAAAAAGACCCTGTATGCTCATGTTCATTAAAAATTTGGATCCAATTCTGAAGATGTAGTTTGAAGCCGTTTTTGTGAAAATGTCGCTTGAGCTTTTCCCACAATGCACAGCTATGAACTATTCAGATAAAAGTTTTTTTGTTTTCGATAATTCCATAAGTAATTATTTGAAGAATTTGTGTTGTCAAATTTAATATTGTATAAAAAGGCACTTAGTATAAATATTAACGACTTGAGACATGTATTCGAAATCTTATATTTGTGTAATTTTTGAAAAACCAAAAGAATAGTTAATACCTTGTTATTCTGTACAGTTTGGTACTGCCTTTACACAAAGAAGACATTTAAAAGAAAAAATGGAGTCTTTTGGGGAAAAATCTATATTTTACAATTTACTTTTTCCCGAAAAATTATTAATATTTTGAAAAAAAAATTAATTCATTTAAAGTTCTAGAACCGATTTCATTTGATTTCATTTTGAAAAAACTGTCATAATGTAGTTGTAGGAAGACCCAGATAAAAAAAACTTTTGCTATCTTCTAAATTTACGGCTTAGCCGCTAGTGGTGTACACAGACAGACCGGACAGACAGATGGACGGATAGACAGGCGGTCGGACGGAAAGACGTTTTACCGTAAACAAACTTTTCGGTATCCAGGACCTATGGATTCTCACTTCACAACGTGTTAGAGGAAGTAATTTGTTACATATAAATACAAGAATTATCCTTTCCTCGGGATCAGGGTCCTACAATTCTAATGTTTCGTCCAAATAATCGCCATTTTTTACTCTATCATAATTTTACTTTTTCTACTCTACGTATTTAATACGCAAGAAAGCAGTAAACAGTGTGTCTTTATTAACTATTAGGTTGAATGAAATATTGTTCCTACATTTGATTAATTAATTATTGCACCTACATATCTCTGGAAGAACTGTACTACCAGGATTTACTCCTGACGTGTGTTCCGAGTTAGACCCCTAAATGCTCGCATGGCACACACATCCAGACATAGTAAAAAGGAATCACATACATATTGCTGTTGTGAATATAAATACATTATTTTTATGATTTCCCTAAAACTATTGAGTTGTTCATATACCAGATAGTTAATTTTTGTAACTGAAACCAATGCCATGTTTCACCCGCTTCATTATCCATAATTTACTGCTTACTTTATTATTTATAACTTATTTCATTATGATTTATTACTTTATTTAATTACTTACATTATTTAATTATTTTAATATAATTATATACTTATTAATTATAATTATATGTAATTATCAATTATTTGTTTCGTTTAGATTGATATTTGTTACGAACCTGCTGAGAGAAAATATCTATAATTTACATTATTAACACATTATTCATTAATATTTATACATTCGTATTTGGCATATAATGGCAAATAATATAAACTTCGATATGAACTACTGAATTAAAAGTGGTATTTTATCTAATGTTTGTTATATTCGCATTTCATCAGTATTTTTAAGAGTGCTGATGTGCTTGAATGCAAGCTTCTCTATTAAAGTTCGTTTGACACTTACTATATACTCGTACAACAGATGTATCCTAGATACTTTTACATCAGCTGAATTTGTATTCTAAATTTCCATTCGGTGAGTCCACCGCTAGTGACTCACATTCCGTCATGATTATTTAACTTGACAACACCGCTTCCGTCGTGTATGGTCCTGTTTAAGCTCATTATCTTTGACTACACTGGGTGCAGCACTGTGCATAGAATACTTTCCTTTTTAGGAACTAAATGTCAAGCAAGTGTGGTACAGGTATCTTACAGAAAATTAAGAATTCACACCTTCCACTGCTAGTGACTACAAGCAAAATTAATTTCAGGAAATCATACTGATGTTGGTATTATCTCAATGATGCAGATCACGTTTACAAGCGTTCGAGAGGACGTTTACAAATGCATATCTAATCTTGAGAAAATACAATTGCGCCAAGAGTAGGCTAAAGGCACTCGTAGAATAAATAGTATGCACATATCACGAGGAAAAATATTATTTGCCTTGGAATATTTGTATGTAGCACTTATGCAAAATTTTTCGTATGTTGTACACCCCGAGAAATATTACGTGTTTCTTTTCTTTGAGGTGTTATCTACTACATTTATTGCAATTCGTTTTAGTCAGGAATTAATATAAATAAAATATATTTTCTGTCAGAACGCAGAAAAGGTACACAGTAAGTGGAATAAATGAAGAATTAAGCGAAAAGTTTAAATAGAGACCGACATTCTGTCACATCTCGCAGATTTCTAAAGTAAGGAGACCCTGAAAGCATCTGGTCTCCTTACTTTAGAAACGACTACTACGGTTACCCCAGGTTTCCACAGCTCCTAGTCCCCCCCCCCTTTTCGCAATGCCACTTGCCCATTTTCTGAGCTCAAATCGCGAGCAGAACAGTTTCTACGTTTTCAATCTATCAGTTACAAGTTAGTGGTAATAAGCATCCAAACACTCGCAAGAAACATCTGTAGAACAATTTGGCAACGTGGACGTAGACTTCCAAAATCACGGATCGTTTTCTCAATCAATTATTTCTCATCATGCCACAATATTTAACCGCAGGTTTTATTTCATAATTTTATAAACGCGTATGTAATAGTTACAAAGTACAGTAAGTGCTCGCAAGTTTTTTTTTTCTCTCCTTTCGGTGCAAGAGAACGGGAACGTGGCCTGCCTGCAGTGAGCAGGAGACGCTCCTGCGCCAAGCAAGGCCCCTACGGGAGAAAGAGGGGTTCGCGCGGGGCATTGCCACCCCAGGCCGCAGGGAGGGGGCGGAGGGGGCCGGGCCGCTTTCACCTGCCTTTGTGAAGACGCCCTCCCCTCAGTGCTCAGGCCCCAACCGCTCTCCCGTCGCTCGACGACGCGAAATCAGCTCTTTCAGTGGAATCACGCTCTGCACTATCCTAACTTATCTATCATCAAAAAATGTATAATGAATGTATCTCCAGTCATCAAAGCAAATGATATAGCATTTCACAGCAGGTAGTGCGTGCTATTAACAGAAGTTATTTTTTGTGCTTTTTTATCGGTGTTCTATGTAAGCTTTGTTGAACAATGCAGGGACAATCAAGAAAAATAGTGATGCTACAAAACTGTCAGACGTTTTCGCGTAATTTTAAAACAAATTGAGATAATTTCTTATAACATCTAAACAATAGTTTCTTGAAAACTGCACCAAACGTTTTGTGCAGGTAGAGCGCAATACATTGATCCACATGATACTAACATCATTTTCATTATATATACAGTTTTCATAAATATACAATTTAAATTCATGGTAGTCCGTGGCATAACGAAGATTATCCTCTTTTATTTATTTTTTTGCTTAAAAATAACTCATATTTAAAAAAGAGAATGACATAATTTAATAATCTACAATTGAATTAATTTGTGCACAACACATCAAAGCTACAAGAATGAATTTGGTCAAAAAATGGCTTGGAAAGTTGAAATATAATGTGAAATTTCGAGCAGAAAGTATGCACGTCGAAAATTATATATGTGTGGAAAATGGCTGTAGAAGAGTTCTACATATTCAATATATGGAAAACCCTAAAAGTATTGCTTCATGTCGTTCAGTAGTAAGTCTCGAAGACTAATGAAATTAGGGAAGTCTATAATTTCTGGAATAACACAATCACCCCGAAAACAATCTGACATGTTCTCTGAAAATGTTATTGATATAAGCATGTTTTATATTTATCGAGATCAGGACATATAGTATGTTGCAGTGGACTATTGCAGGAAACCCTATTATCCACATTATTTTAAACACGTAATGCATTACGTCTTATTATAATAACTTAAACATTTTTATGAACTGACAGATTTAAACGATTGAAATAATTATGAGTCGTCATTGCCAACAATATTATTTATAACAATAGCAGCTTTCGATGGCTTAGTCATCAGTTTTCTAGTACAAGAAGAAAAACAAAAATAGACATTAAAACGTGAATATTTTTTTGATTAGATATTTAAACGATTGCTTGACATTGCGTTTACATACACTCACTAATCTTTGTATTTAAAAACACATAATTTTCGGAATTAAAAATTACTAATCTGCTAATGATCATTCCGCTAGCAATAACCTCATACACGCATTTTATCGAAGAAGAAATGCCCACATTTTTCAATAGATAGATTGAAATTTACAGAATGAAATAATGAAAAAAAGGTGTCAGAAAAAGTCTTCATTCTTATAATTTCAAAATATTTTTAAAATTTAATTTCAAGCTTGTAAAATATATTAATGAAAACAAGTGACGAAACATCTGGAGTCCACTATCTTTCATTAAGAGCAAATATCAAGAAATTGGGTTGAGTAGAAAACTCAAACTTCGTTCTCAACTAATACCCTTGGTGTTTTAAATATAATATTTCTTGGCAATTTTCTAAATATCAGAAGTTTTAATGAAACTGGTATCTTAGAAGGTATCTATCTCACCAGTAAACTAATTAATAAAAAATACGGAAGAAATTTCAATCATTTTCCAGATAATTTTGAAAATGTCACAGGGGTTTCTTGTAAAGTACTCCCAAAAATTAAAATATATATCACCAGAACGACACAACTAGACCTTACTCCTGACATATTTACCCAGTGTCAGCTCAAAAGCTTCTAATCTGTCAGTTATGCGTGACACATCCATCCAAATATTGTACACATCTCGATATTCTGGTACAAAATTGCGTATGTCTTCTCGGGATGTAACAATGTAAACCATGTTTGAAATTGTACTAATACACCGTAATCATGACGTGTGTGCACTTACGTGTCAAAAGAACATTGAACAAGTCTTGTACGACTGAATATTCGAGTTCCAATACTCTTCTTCCCTATACTGAAGTGTACTATAGTGTAGAGAGGAATTGTCAAAATTACAGGTGTAATTGATTCATGTGAAGAGTTGGAGTAATACCTCCGACAAGGTGTCAATGACCTTCGCTGTTGAAGCTCCCTTAAACCTTAACCATCATCATCACCTCCGACAAGTCTTCCGCTATTCTTCAATTTAAATATTTCAATTTTGGTAGAAATATTTCTCATCTTTTTACTGCTCCTAGCTTTTCATATATATTTTGTCTGGCCCTCGTGTGCAACCTTAATATTTCTATTATAGATGAATTTCGCGATTTGTTGCTTTTATAGACACTCGAGATTTAAATAGTCTCTTACAAAGTTTCTGTACATCTTTATAGAGTCTGAGTGAAATTAGACAAGAATAGCGAATTTTCAAACATACGCAAATGAACTTTCATAAAAAAAACTTCACTTTTTTCCGACAAAAATAATCGAAAGAATCTTATGCTATACAATGTTTAATTTAGATTAAACTATTAGCAATCCCAAAAAGTAGAGCGAAAAAAAGTGCTTTTGATTGTATTATCTAATTCACATGACGGAAACCTTTTTTATTGCGGAGCATTCAACTCGCAATTTAAAATTTCTCGGCCAACTATAATAACTTTTAAGGATAGAGCGAATTAAAATAATTTATACATTAAGTATGATATGCTTGTATATTTATTTATATACTGGTGGCCTGCAGCAGCAAAAAATGGAAAATCTTAAAATGGTTGTCTAAAGAAATAGCACGCTGCTCAAGAAAACAAAATCAAATACTCCCAAAAACCACTGCTGTAAAGTAAACATTTTAACAAAAAGTTTCTTCGCGAATACTGCAAGAACTAGTAGGTATAGTATTAAAATAGTTCTTTACATAACGACAATATAAAAAAATTTTGTTTCACAACGCAACACGTGAATAGGAAATATTTATTGGCGGACAGCCTCTTCATCGGATGATGTCAGCTGTGTCATTAGCAGTGATGCACTGAGTATGAGCATTCAGCCGGTAGGGTAGGCACAGGATGAGAATAGGACGAATGACACTATCAAATATTTGCATTTTTCTGTCAAAATCGAGACGGTTAATTATTGTTCGTTTGTTTTTCTTCCGAGTGCGTGCGTATCTGACAAAACCATTAGACACCTCTCACATGGTCGGAAGCAGCACAGTTTTCTCTCAATTTCTGCGCACATTGTACATTAGAAATAGAGATTAATAACAGAGGCACACACACACACACAAAAAGTTGTCAGATCCAAGGACGTTACACATGCTTCTCTATGTATTTCGACGTCCTTAATGCGAATCTGAAGTCAAAATTACGTCACCATCCTCCAATTTCTTTTTAAAACGCGAAAAAACATCGAGTCATTGTATTTTTTTTATCAAGATGGCAGACCCAAAGACTTGACACATGTTTATCTGTGTATTAAGACACGCTGACATTTTTTTTGGGTGCCTGTGTAATTTTAATGACATTTGATGGTATCAAAAAATAAGAAATAATGGAAATAGAATGGTTTAAGTGATAGGTTTGGAAACGAAATGGTGAAATAGTATGGTTTAAAATTATTTTACTAATCCTTGGCTCCAATGATGACGACGCAACGCTTAAAGGAGAATCTACTTCAATCTGAAAGTGATACTTCTTTTCAATAGCAGTTAGCTGATAACGTTTCAGTGAGAGTTGAGAACGTTCACGCAAGTAGGGCAGAGTGAATGGAGACAAAATTTTGTAGGCTTCTTCACTCAACATTGGAAATTCTCTTTTTACAGAATGCCGAAAATGACTTTGGGTTTAGCTCAGGGGCAGCATTCCTTCTGACTTTGCAACAGCTCTGAGGTTCTAGGGTTCGCATCCCGTTGATGGTGGATTTTCAATACTGGCAACATACCTATGTCGAAATCGACCGCTGCCTGTAGGAGAATTCTTTCGGTCGGTAGTTTTGTGCGGTTTCTCCGATCAATACCAGGCGAATACAGGAGATGTATCCTAACAACCGGCACGGACCGCTCGCGATCTTTCCTTTCTCTTCTTGTCCTATCCTCTCCCCTTTCACAGACACTAGCACTTACAGTGCACAACTACGCATGTCGGGAGCTTAGAGCTTGTCCAGACTGAAGCGGTGCACGATTGGCGGAGGGAGTTTCCGGCATGGGGAAATCACAGCAGGCCGACGTGTCGGTCGGTGCCGGATCTCACCAACCAATGGAGGAGGAACACCGCCACCTCCCGGCATAACACGTTCACTACACTAACGGCACTAATGACTGCAGCTGTGATTTGCGCGGAAACAATCCAATGTAGTGTGACCACTATCGTTCGGCAGAATTCGTTCGGTGTTCGCTTCCCGTTTGAAAAAAGTTGAAAGGTTATCATAAATCATATCAAATCATATCGTACCATATCATGTCATATAAAATTCATCTTTAATGTATCAAATATAAATCTTTCAAATATATATCTTTTTATTCGTTTAATAAATTAATATTAAAATTTAATTTAATTCGTTTAATGCAAATAATTCGGCTTCATCATTTATTTCTTTAATCTATATTTGTTGTATTATACATGACAAAAGTGGGTAGCAACATATGCTAACTACGGACAGGGACCCAATTTACTCGTATATTAAAAAAATCTATTAATTGATAAATATTTATGAAATTTAATATTATGTTTATAATCAAATATACACATAGATGTATGCATACTGAGACGATATGTATTAGGAAGATATAGCTTCATTTTTGCCCCAGTCCAGAATCGAACGCTGGGCCACCTCACATAATGCTAGCATTCTGTCCACAAACCGCCCGAGGAGTCATTATACTTAATATACTTTTTTAATTCAATAAAATAATAAAATGTAATTAAAAAATATTTTGTTTATTTTCAAATCCATTATTAATACATACATTGAATATTTCAATTTGTGAAGGAAATGAGGGAAGAATGTTGTTAACGGATGTATTCTTGAGAGCACATTCTAGATTGTTGAGCCGGCGTTAAGTGAGTGAGACATTTGGAGAGAATCCTGAGCCCAGCAAGGACTTCACTTTCGAACATACAACATTTCAATCAAACGTATACCGAGGTAGGGTTAAATGGGGAAGTGAACAGGAAGGACGACTTATCAAATGAGGACAGGAAGCACTATTTCATTTCAGGATTTTCAGGTCACCTCTGACAAAAGGTGTCGACTAGTCGACTTTCGGGCAGCGGAAGCTTTTATCACTCGAAAGAGAGACTTCGGTGGATTCAGGAAGCGAGGGACCAGTCGGGGGGTAACGGACGCATTACCTCCTTGCAGATCGTGTCAACAAAAAAGCGGGAGAGCCGGGCGGTGGTGGCGGTGGTCGGGTGCAGGCGGTCAGCTCCCAACGCAGCGCTGCGGGGGCAGAGGGGAGGACGAGGCACGCTGCACACTACAGTATTTCTCACTGTGCCTTAAGGCGGCTCCTCACATGCGGCATTCGCCGAGCAGCCAGTTACTGCTCGCTCAGTCCGGAACAGTTGATGTGTTCGGCGAATGTTCGCTCTCTTTGATGTGTTGTCCTAAAGACCGACACGCGGTGGGTAGGACGAATACCGAATGTTCGGCACTCGGCGAATCGCAAGCAACCCGTTCATACTACTCGGGAATCGCCGAATTTGGAGCCGACTCTACGCTGCTACGCGATCTTTGGGCCTGGGCAGTGTTTCAACTCCAAATACTGAATGGATCCTTTCGCTAGATAAAGTAGGAACTCCAGCGAAAGTTTTGAGATGGGACATTTTAAAAAATTTCTGTAAAATCTGCAATCAATTATTGCTTACATTTGTTGGAAAATAAACATTAATGGTTATTAAAAGTATCTCCTCTGAAACTAGTGGTGCTACAGCAGCACATACTTATTTAAAACGTTCGAAAGTTTTGAAAATTCAAAGAGTTCAATGAAACTAGGTCTTGTGCTATTTTTATAAGCATTTTTCTCAATTTTCAAAAACAAAATAAAGAACAAATTTGAGAAGGTTTCGAGAATTTTTCAAAATTGCCCTTAATGCACCAAAAATTACGCAAAAACTATTTTTTTTTTGAAAAAGTGGTTTCACTTAAAGATCTATTTTTGAAAAAACATATTTTATTGAGGTTCTATCTTTATAGTCAATATTTGAAGGAAACCGCATAAAAAGTTTCACCTCTTTCAATTTTTGAAAATTTGAAGTTTCTTACAAAAATCGAACATGCACAATGTTTGTAAACGTGCATTGTTCTATCTGAAAAATATGTAGCCATTTCTGAGAAAAGTTTGAAAATGCTGTTGTGATTACCCGGTAAGTTCCTCGCGTAAGTAAACCGAGGCATACGATTCGAATTCAAGGGACCGGGACGTCAGCCAGATCGATGGGAGGATATTTATTTTCGTGAAAATCTTGCTTACGGTTTTACCGCTAGAGTTGACTGTCTGAAGACGGACAGAAAACAGACGCGCTGATCAGCAAACGGACGGATTGGCAGACAGTCCGACCGACAGTCGGGTAGACAGTGAGACTGACAGAGGTTGTGCCGTAAATCAATTTTTCCGTACAGGGCCGGCGAAATGTTTAAATTTCAGGTGGGTAGTATCATGGGTGGGACGGGTGAGTCTTGTAATTTTTTATTGTATTTAAGTTTTCTGAAATAAAAACAGAGTAACAGTATAAAATATGTAGTTTATTCAATATTTTTAATTGATAATTTATATAAACATTAATAATTTATTTGTATATATTTTTTACTTGCAGCAACAGAAGGGAATACTTCACTACACACTACATTTCACTTCTACACTGTTTTTAAACTTAACGAGTTTTCAATAGCAGTTTTAGAGGTTAAGTCCGATGTACTCGCAGGCTGCAGCAAGGACGCGTACTAACATTTCTGGACGGAACTAACCTTTCTGGTTCGCTTTATCCGTGGTTCACTATACCCGAGGTTCAATATATCCGAGGTTCTCTGTATCCGAGGATAGCAAAAGTATATAAAATTTCTCCATAACAATTGATTTTATTAATATAGAGATATAGCACAATACATTAATCGCACGAACTGAAAATTTCACATCTTAATTTGTCCTTCAAAATTTCTTTTCAATTGTTTGCTGTCCTCTGTATAGGGGCGGATTCGGAGACAAGTTTTGGGAAGTGAAATTCAAAATATTTTGAACGAATGTATTATATTAATGATTTTGTAAACTGTCGTACGCAACACTCGGCTCATGCTGTGATACGATTTTATTTGTTTTAATGATTATCCGAAAAAATTTTTGCTTGTAAATTCGTGACAATTTGAAATTAATAGTTACTGAAAAATTTGAGGGGGGGGGGAATTTCCCTCAGTTCCCTCCCCCTGGATCCCCACCTGTGGGTCTAAGTATCGTAATGCTGTCTTGATACCTTTCAAGGTCTCTTACACTGTTGGAATATCGTCCCATCTCTGAAGATCATTTTACTCGCCCAATAATATATAAGATGTTTTCGGTAGCACGATGGCGCAAGCGGCTAATGAAACTGATCGCTTTTCCCGGCGGCATGACGGATATCGCCAGGCTGTGGCAGTCGCGTGCTTCCTGTCACCTACGTAGAACTCTGTGCGCTGTGATCCGAGGAATATCTACTAGCACCAAGACTGATTATATTACTGAAATAAGCCCTCGCGCGTCGCTGCTGCCAGTTGGAGCCCACGGAGGACACGGCCTTCGTTTCCGCAGTGGAACTGAGTGGCTCAAGGTCATCGGTATGGAGCCCATTTTACTGTCCTCAACCTTCACCCCAGGGGTACTACTTGTATTATGGCCTATGACCAACTTTTTTCAAGCTTCCTGGTGTGGGAATTTGTGGCACTGAGACGAAACATTCTTTTCCAGCAGGAAATTCATTTCCAAAAAGTTGTATTTCCTACGTTCACTATAGCAGAGGTTCAGGTTCACTATAACCGAGCCTTCCTATGCTTACTTGTAATGTAGGTATCTTAGGTTCACTATAACCGAGGTTTTGCTAGCACCGAGTTTACTGTAACCGGTGTAGGCTGTAGTTAAAGAAGTAAACATTATTATTATTATCATTATTATCATTATAGATAATGTATCACGTTTAGAAATAATACAAGTCAACCGGGTCAATGACCCACGAGAATGTGGTGCATGCACCCAAGAACGCGGATATTTAGTCTGAGAGATTAACTGATTAGAGATTTAAGATGTCAACTACTAAGGTCATTTGTCCCGTAAGAGTAGCGATTTTTATCGCAGGACGTGGCGGTGATCTTCCGGTAGATGGTACGATCCGGCGCCGACATACCATCGGCTAACGGGTTTTCTCTAACTAGGTATCTCCCACCAGCGGGGCACCGTCCCAGTCGGGGCAAGCTCTAAGCTCTAGACCGGTTTCCCAGTACGTGTCATAGTGTAGCGAATGTAAATGTGTGAAAGAGCGAGGAATGGGAAGGAAAGACCGCGTGCGGTCAATGGCCCGGTTGTAACCGTACTGCTTCGACATTCACCTGGTATTAATCGGAGAAACCACGGAAAACTCCCGATCAGAGCAGCCGTCCGCTAGAATTCTCCTCCAGACATCGACAGAACTCGACCTAGCTATCTACCCAGTGCCGAAAACCCTGCCACCGACGAGACTCGAACCTTAGGACCTCCCGGTGAGAGAGGCGCTCAAATCTTCAGCTGCGACCAGTACAGCGCCTTGGTCCCACCCTCGCCCCTCACGGCGACCGGCCCCGCCCCCGCGCCGCCGAGGCCGCGCCGCCCCCGCGCGCGTCTTCTTTCCTTCTCTGCCTCCGTTTCCTCGCGCAAGGTCTGCGGCCAGCGCGGCCGGTCGCGGCGCTGCCGCGCACGGCGAGGCGGAAAGGGAGCGGCCGGCGGCGGCGGCGCGGCGGCGGCGGCGGCGGCGGCGGCGGCGGCGGCGGCGCGGCGGGCGGCCGCGGCCGGCGCGGCCGGCCGGCGGGTGGCAGGCGTTGGCCCCAACGACAGGCGCCCCGCCGGCCCTCGCGCGTTTCGATCGCTGGGCCGCGCCGGCCGCACCGCGCTGGACCCGCCCGAGTGGCGCTGGGCGGGGTCGAGGCGCGGCGCCGCGGAGGGTGGGGCCGAGCACGCGCCCGCCGCCCGCATCCCCGGGGCCAAGTCACGTTTCGTCATCATCCGGCGACCCGCCCTGCTCGCGTGAGCTCCTCCACAGCACTTGCCGACTTTGAGAAGCGCCTCTGTCAACGGAGTCCCTAGGTTTTCTGAGTGTCGTGGAAATGCAGGCGTTTCGCACTGGGTAGATAGCTAGTCGAGTTCTGTCGTCGTCAGAGGGAGAATTCTAGCGGCCGGCTGCTCTGATCGGAGTTTTCCGTGGTTTCTCCGATTAATACCAGTGAATGTCGAAGCAGTACACCCAGTTACAACAGAGCCAATTGACCGCACGCGGTCTTTCCTTTCCATTCCTCGCACTTTTCACACACTTGCATTCGCGTACACTATTGACACGTACCGGGAGACCGATCTGGAGCTTAGTGTTTGCCCCCGACTGGCGTGCCTCGCTGGTGGGGGATACCTAGTTAGAGAAAACCCCTGTTAGCCGATGGTATGTCGGCGCCGGATCGTTACCATCTACCG
Organism: Gryllus bimaculatus; assembly: GCA_017312745.1. Classification (NCBI taxonomy): domain Eukaryota; kingdom Metazoa; phylum Arthropoda; class Insecta; order Orthoptera; family Gryllidae; genus Gryllus; species Gryllus bimaculatus. The sequence goes on along the minus strand of BOPP01000148.1, from coordinate 2,754,478 downwards.
GGAGATCACCGCCACTCCTGCGATAAAAATCGCTACTCTTAACGGGAACAAATGAACCTTAGTAGTTGACATCTTAAATCACGTAATCAGTCAATCTTATTCTGACAGAAGATTGCACCGTGTGCAAAGAAAGATTGCACGGTGAAATGTTTCATGTGATTTTGTAACGTTTGTAGAGGTTTGTATAGTTTAAGTTCTTGTAATGTTTAAGTTAGTGGTATTTCTGCCCAGCCAAAGTTCTCACACTTAATTGCAGAATTATTGATAAATCTTAATCTCCCAGATAAATGGTCCACGTTCTTGGGCGCACGCACCACAATCTTGGCCATGTACCTAGTTGACTTGTATGATTTAACGTGATGATACATGATAATAATAATAATAATAATAATAATAATATAATAAATAATAATAATAATAAGAATAATAATAATAATGTCTTACTTCGTTTAACCGTACAAGCGACAAACCGGTTACATTTGAACTCGATGTTAGCAACCCTCAGTATAGTGATCCTAAGATACCTTCATTACAAATAAGCATAGGAAAACTCGGTTATAGATGAACGTAGAAATAAAATTTGTGAAATTAATTCCCTGCGTGGAAAAGAAGTTTCCGCCTCAGTTACCACAAATTCCCGATCATGTTAGCAGCTTGAAAAATGGTTGGCATAGCTGTAAATAGAAGGTAGTGCCGCCTGGTGAATGTTGAGGACCGGGAATGGCTACATACTGATGACCTTGAGCACTCAGTTCCACTGCGGTAAAACTAAGGGCCCGTATCCTCCGTGGGCACAACTGGCCAGCAGCGACGCGCGAGGCTATTTCAGTAAAGTATAATCAAGTCTTGGTGTTAGTAGATATTCCTCGAATAACAGCGCGTAGGTTCTACGTAGGTGACAGGAAAGCACGCGACTGCCATAGTGCCTGGCGATATCCGTCATGCCGCAGGGGAAAAGCGATCCAGTTTTCATTAGCCGTTCGCCATTACCCGCGTACCAAAAACATTTTATTATTATTGGGCGAGTAAACTGATCTTCAGAGATGGGACGATGATCCTTCCAACAGTGTAAGAGGCCTTGAAAGTTATCAAGACAGCATTTACGATACTTAGACCCACAGGTAGCGGGAGTCCAGGGGGAGGAACTGAAGGAAATCCCTAACCCCCTCAATTTTTTCAGTAACTATTTAATTTTAAATTGTCTACGGGAATTTACAAGCAAACAATTTTTCGATAATCATTTAAAAACAAAATAAAAAATCGTATCACAGCATGAGCTGAGTGTTGCCTACGACAGTTTACAAATCGATTAATAGTATACATGCGTTAAAATATTATGAATTTCACTTCCAAAACTTGTCTCCGCTCATCCGCCCTTATACAGAGGACAGCAAACAATGAAAAGAAAATTTTTAAGGGCAAATTAATGTGAAAATTAAAAGATATGTCATTTCGATTCGTGCCGGTTAATTAGTCATTGTGCTATATCTCGTATATTAATAAATCAATTGTATATCGGAGAAATTTCTGCTATTACTTTTGCTACTCCTGGCTTACAGAAACCTCGGATATATTTGAACCTCGATATAGTGAACCGTCGGGTATATGGAACCCACGGATATAGCGGAACCAGGAAAAGGTTAGTTCCGTCAGAAAATGTTAGTACGCGTCCTTGACTGCAGCCTGCGAGTACTTCGACGCTTAACCTCTAAAACTTGCTTATGGGAAAACTCGTTAAGTTCAAAATAACAGTTGTAGAAGTGAACATGTATTGTTGTAGTATGAAGGATTCCCTTCTATTGCTGTGCATGTAGAAAAAATATATACAAATAAATTATTAATTGTTTATATACATTTCAATTAAAAATATTGAATAAAATACATATTTTACTACCGTTACTCTGTTTTTATTTCAGAAAACTTAAAATACAATAAAAAGTTACAAGACCTCACCCCGTCCCACCCACATGATACTACCCACCTGAAATTTAAACCCATTTCGCCGGCCCTGTACCGGGAAAAACTTGATTTACGCACAACCTCGGTCAGCTCACTGTCTTACCCCGACGTCGGTCGGATGTTGCCAATCCGTCCGTTTGCTGGATCAGCGCGTTCTGGTTTCTGTCCGTCTTCAGACAAGTCAATCTAGCGGTAAAACCGTAAACAAGATTTTTCAACGAAATAATATTTCCATCGATCTGCGCTGACGTCCCGGCCCCCTTGAATTTTGAATCGTTGCCTCCTTTTACTACGCGAGGAAACATTAACGGGAATAACCACAACAGAGGCTATTTTCAAACCTTTTCTCAGAAATGGCTACATTTTCTTCGAGATAGAACAATGCACGTTTACAAAACATTGTGCATGTTCGATTTTTGTAGACAACTTCCCAAATTTTCAAAAAATTGAAAGAGGTGAAAACTTTTTTATGCGGTTTCCTTCAAATATGGACTTATAAAGATAGAGACCTCAATAAAAATTATGTTTTTTTCAAAAATAGATCTTTAAGTGAAACCACTTTTTTAAAAAAAAAAAAATAGTTCTGTTGTCGTATAATATATAGGATTGCATTAAGGGGCAATTTTGAAAATTCTCGAAGCCTTTCTCAAATTTGTTCTTTATTTTGTTTTTGAAACTTGCAGAAATATGCTTATTAAAAAAATAGCACAAGACCTAGTTTCAATTGAACTCTTGAATTTCAAAAAATTTCGAAACGTTATTAAATAAGTATGTGCTGCTGAGCGACCACTAGTGTCAGAGGAGATACGTTAATCAACCATTAATGTTTATTTTCCAACAAATTAAGCAATTAATTTGACTGCAGATTTTACAGAAGTTGTTTAAAATGTCCCATCTCAAAACTTGTCGCTGGAGTTACCTTATTTATCTTACGCGAAAGATCCATTTCAGTATTTGGAGTTGAAACACTGCCCAGCCCAAAGATCGGTAGCCAGCGTAGAGTCGCTCCAGAATTCGGCGATTCCCGCAGTAGTATGAAGGAGTTTGCTTTGCGGATTCGCCGGGTGCCGAACATTCGGTATTCTTGCCTACCCCACCGCGTTGTCGGATCTCTTAGGCACAAACACATCAAAAGGAGCGACACATTCGGCAAGAACACCATCGACTGTTCCGGACTGAGCGAAGCAGTAGCTGGCTGCTCGGGAATGCCGCATGTGTGGAGCCGCCTTAAGCCACAGTGAGAAAACGTAGTAGTGTGCCAGCGCCTCGTCCTCCCCTCTGCCCCCGCAGCCGCTGCGTTGGAGCTGACCGCCTGCACCGACCAACCGCCACCACCGCCCGGCTCTCCGCTTTTTGACACGTTGATCTGCAAGACGTAATGCGTCCATGTTACCCCCCCGACTGTCCTCGCTTCCTATATCTCAGCGAGTGTCGTCTCCGTTTCATGGATAAAAAGCTTTCTCTGTCTGCTATATATACTATTCGTACGTACTCTCTTAGATGTAGCTCAGAGATAATCCTGTAGTATATGTATTACTAGTGTCTTCTCTCCCCATGATTATATGCCTTCCTGCACGTTTCCCATTTAACGCCGACTCTGCGTTGGTATACGTTGATGAAATGTTGTATGTCCGAAAGTGAGATCCTGCTGTGGCTCAGGATTTCTCAAATGTCTCACTCACTTTAACGCCGGCTCAACCAATTAGAGATGTGTCTCTCAAAGAATACATCTCGTTAACAACATGTCTTCCCTCATTTCCTTCAGTAAAAGTTGAAATATTCAATTGTATGTATTAATAATGATTTTATTTATATTATATGAGCATAATATATGTTAAGTATCATTTTAGTTTGATTGTATGATGATAAAAGAAGTTTTTAATAGAGTAATAGTGTACTGGTCGTGCTGGTGGCGGTGTGACAGCGAAATGTTTAGCATTATGTGAGGTGAGCCAGCGTTCGATTCTGGATCCTGGGGCAAAAGATGAAGCTACTATCTTTCCTCAATAGCATATTCGTCTCAGTATGGCATCATCATCATAAATGTGGCTGCTTATATTTGATTATACAACATAATAATTAAAAATTTCATAAAATATTTACTATCAATTAATAGCATTTTTTTTAACTTATACGAGTTAAATTGGGTCACCTGCCGTAGTCTAGCAGTATGTTTGCTACCCACTGTGTCATGTATCATACATCATATAGATTAAAAGAAAATAATGATGAAAGCCGAATTCATTTGCATTTAAACAATTAAATTAAATTTAATATTAATTTATAAACGAATAAAAAGAGATATATTTGAAAGATTTCATATATCTTGATACCATTCAAAGATGAATTTTTATATGACATGATATGGCCTACGATATGAATCATTTATATGATTTATTGATACCTTTCAACTTTTTGCAAACACGGGAAGCGAACACCGAAACGAATTCTGATCGCGAAACGATAGTCGTCACACTTACATGTGCGATTGTATCCGCGCAAAAAATCACAGCTGCAGTCATTAGTGCCGTCTAGCTTAGTGAACGTGTTGATTGGCCGGCCCAACCCCCCGTCGCAGGTGCCTTCTCCTCCATTGGTGGTGTAGATCCGGCACCGACACGACCACGTCGCCCCTGCTGTGATTTCCCTCATGCCGGAAAAGTCCCTCCCGCCAATCGTGCACCGCGCTTCCAGCCTGAGACAAGCTCTAAGCTCCCGACATGATGTAGTTGGCCACCTGTAAGTGCTAGTGTCTTGGTGAACAAGGGGAGAGGATAGGATAGAAGAGAAAAGGAAAGATCGCGAGCGGTCCCGTGCCGGTTGTTATGGATTAACGCCGCCCAAAATTTTGCTTTTTTTCCTGTTATTCCGCCTTGGTATTGATCCGCGAGAAACCGCACAATCAACTACCGACCGAAAGAATTCTCCACAGGCAGCGTGTCGAGTTTCGAACATAGGTCATGTTGCCAGTATTGAAAATCCACCATCAACGGGATGCAAACCCTAGAACTCAGCAGTTGTTGCAAAGTAATAGGAATGGCTGCCCCTGAGCTAAACCCAAAGTCATTTCGGCATTCTGTAAAAAAGAGAATTCCAATTTTGAGTGAGAGAAGGCCTACAAAATTTTGTCTCCATTCACTCTGCCCTACTGCGTGAACGTTTCTCAACTCTTCACTGAACGTTACAGCTAAATCTGCTATTGAAAAAGAAGTATCACTTTCAGATTGAAGTTAGATTCTCCTTTAAGACGTTGCGTTCGTCAGTCTTGGAGCAAGGATTAGTAAAATAATTTTAAAACCGATACGTATTTCACATTTCCAAGCTTTCCCAAAACACCCATATCACTTAAAACCATTCTAGTATCCATTATTTCATTATTTTTTATTACCATCAAATAAATGTCATTAAAAACCATTACCACACAGGACCACACCAAACGAAAAATGCTCAGCGCTGTTCGCACAACAATACCCAACAGATTAAAAACATGTGTCAGAGAGTCTTTTCCGGTTTTTAATGCCCATCTTGATTTAAAAAAAAAATTTTTACCCAAAACCTGACTCGGATGGTTTATATTTTCGCGTTTTTAACAAAAAAAAAAGAAAAAAATTTGGCACATTTTTCTCCTTCTTTCTCT
>BOPP01000148.1:2738258-2748857 GCA_017312745.1 Gryllus bimaculatus | reverse complement strand
AACGTCGCCCCGCAGCCCCTGCGCCGCAGCCGACACGCGCTTTTTGCCCTCCCTGCGCTGTGGGCTCATCCCGGACGCTGGGGAAAGTAGGTCGATGGGTTTCATGCCCAAAGCACATTCGTACTGGATTAGGGCACGCATCTACACGCAAACACAACCCTTTTACACACGCCCTTAAAAAGCGTTGTCATCCGAAAATATTTCATCAAATCGGCAATGAAAAGCTAGACAAATATAATCAGATTTCTTTAAAATGGAAAAACTGACTATCACAAAGTCAATAGTATTATGGAATTAAGTTTTCAATGCCCATGATTATCTTTTCCCCAAACATATTATTTAAGAAATGGAACAAAATATAGGAGCATGATGCAAGCAACAAGTCTTTCTTCCACTGTGTGCAAAATACTATTTTATCGCGTACTTCATCGTCCACGTTTTGTGAGTTCTTGATGAAGAAAAATGTCTTTTTTTTCTCGAAAAGTTTGAATGTCCATTTGCCTGTGAAGAACACTAGCACCTACATCGTACACAGTATTTTCATGGCTATTCATCGATCGATCTGAGATAAAGCGAGAAAGTATGCGCTGTTGTACCACCCGTAGTGTATGTGACCGGTTGATCCTAGGGTTCGAGTCCCGGCGGTGGCAGGATTTTCCACACTGGCTGGATGGCTGGGTCGAGTTCATCCGCAGTCTGGAGACTTCTAGCAGCCGGAAGATTTAATGGGTAGTTTTCTGTGGTTTCTTTGATCAACACCTGGCAAAGTCCCCTAAAAAACAGGCCACGTACCGCGCGCGACCTTTCCTTCCTCTTCCTTGTCGTATATTCACCCATTACTTACACACACTTATATTTACAATCACTAGACTACGAAGTCGGCAAACCAGTCGGTAGTTTAGAGGTTGCCCCAGCTGAGGCGGTGCCCCGATAGTAGAAGATACCTGAATGGGGAAAGCCCCGCAAACCGACGTGTATGTTGGCGCCGGACTTCGCCATCTAGCTGGGAATGATCACTGCCATCTCCCGCTTAATTCTTACGGGACGTTAGTAGTTGACGCGCGTCCGTAATCAATTGGGAAATAATTAATCGATTTGTTTGATGTCGCAGTCCTTCGAAATTGAATTTTTTTTCTTTTTCGCCTTTATGTAGGTAATTCGTAAGAAGATAAAATTATATAATCGTGCGCCGAAAACGGCGAATTTTCGGCAGAACTCTTATTGCTGGGCACTGGTAACGATAAAGTAGACTAATCCTTAAATTTAAAAAAAATCCTCTATCCCTTGGTGTACTCAGAATACATATTTTGTAGGGCCTTAATACCGAAAAATCGATCGACGGCAAAACGTCTGTCTGTTCGTCTATGATCAATGCTAGCGTCCAAACTGTTTTGCCTCTTTTACAAAATTCATATTCCCAAATTGTTCTAAATGAACTCGAGGCTTTCGGAATTTTAAATAGAGATTTTGATTCTTGAGGGTTCTTAATATGAAGCCACAAAAACATTTTCAAAATGTTCTAAAAAATGGCACCGAATTATTTTATGAAATTTTGTCCTCGGACAACGCAAATAACGCTTAAGAAAATGGTGCATGTCTCATGTACGTTGAAATCCCACATTTATTTTAAAATGAAAAAGTGCAATTGTTTCGTCTTCCTACAATATAATATTAAAGATTTTTTCTTGAATGAAATCTGTTTCTTAAAGATAAATCCTTAAATCAGTTCATATTGAATTAATCGAAAATATAAGTAGTTTTCGTGTAATTTTGGGCGAAACATATGCATTTTTTCTCAAAATCCGTTCCAAATTTTTCTTTAATTTTTTCCAAGAATAGAAAACGCGAGGGCCGATTTTTTTTTCAAAAAGTTTTTTCTTTAAACGATTTTCGAAAAAAAAGTAGAATAGAAGAGTTAGCAGAAACTTTTTAGAGAAAATAACGAAATTTTCCTAAAGGCTTCGTGTAGAAGCCTAAGGATGGAAGAACAGCCGCTCATACTATCTCGCCTTATTTCTAAACTTGCAAATTTTCGAAAATTCAGAAAGTTCAATGAAAATTGAGCCACGCCATTCTTTTAAGAATCCCTGTTTCTATTCTTGGAAAAATAAAGAAAAATTGGAACGGATTTGAGAAAAAATGATATGTTTACGCCCAAAATTACACGAAAACTTAGCTTATATCCTTCGATTAATTCAATATGAACTGATTTTAAGGATTTAGCTTTAAGAAACAGGATTTCATTCAGAGAAAAAATCCTATTAATTATTATATGCTGTAGAAGAACCCGAAAAAATTGCACTTTTGCATTTGAAAATAATGTGGATTTCAACGTACATGAGACATGCCGACTATTTTCTTAAGCTTTATTTGCGTTTGTCCGAGGACAAAATTTCTTCTCATAAAATAATTCGTGCCATTTGTAGAAACATTTGAAAACGTTTGTGGCTTCCATATTAAGAACCCTTCAGAATTCAAAAATCTCTATTTAAAATTCGAAACGCCTCGCAGTCATTTAGAAACAATTTGGGAATATGAATTTAATGTAAAAGAGAAGCCAGAACAGTTTGGGACGCTAAACATTGATCAAGACGAACAGACAGACGTTTTGCATCCCGCGATCGTTTTTCCGTATTAAGGCCCTACAAAATATGTATTCCCTGAGTACACCAAGGAGTAGAGGCATTTTTTTTTAATTTAAGATTAGCTACTTTATCGTTACCAGTGCCCAGCATAAGAGTTCTGCCGAAAATTCGCCCGTTTTCGGCGCTACCCGATGTAATATAATTTCTATCTTCTGACAAATACCTACATAAAGGCGAAAAAGAAAAAAAAATCAATTGTCCGAATGGACTGCGACATCAAACAAACGTATTAATGTATTTCCCAATGATTTACGGGACGCGCGTCAAAACTACTAACGTCCCGCTCAAGAATTACAGCGGGAGGATGGCAGGTGATCATTCCGCAGCTAGATGGCAAAAATCCGGCGCCAACATACACGTCGTTTGCGAGGGCTTTCCCCATTCAGTATCCTTCTCACTAGCGGGGGAACCCGCCTCAGCTGGGACAAGCCTTCTAACTTACCGACTGTAAAATAAAGTGAATGTGTAATAATGGGTGAATGTATATTTGACAAGGAAGACGGAAGGAAAGGATCGCGCGCGGTAACCGTGGCCATGTTTTTTAGGGGACTTTGCCATTGGTGTTGGCAATCAAAAGAAACCACAGAAAATAACTACGCCAATAAAATCTTCCGCTGCTAGAAGTCTCCAGACTGCGATGAACTCGGACCCAAGCCATCCAGCCAGTGTTGGAAAAATATCCTGCCCACCGCCGCGGACTCTGAAAGCCCTAGGATGAAAACCGGTCACACTATACGCAGTGACACAACTAATGCCTTGCAGCCATCGAGGTGGTCCTCAACCCGGTCACATACATACGGGTGCGTACAAACACGCCAACTTTCTCGCTTTATTCTCAGATACGATCGTGAATGAATAGCCATGAAAATACTGTGTACGATGTAGGTCTAGTGTTCTTCACAGCAAATGGGACATTCAAACTTTTCGAGGGAAAAAAAAGACATTATTTCTTCATTCAAGACTCACAGAACGTGGACGAATGAAGTACGCGATAAATAGGTATTGTGCACACAAGTTGTGAAGAAAAACTTGTTGCTTTCGCATCATGCTACCTATATTTTGTTCCCATTTCTTAATAATATGTTTGGGGAAAAGACTATCATAGGCATTGAAAAACTTAATTCCATATTACTATTGACTTTGTGATAGTCAGTTTTTCCATTTAAGAATCTGATTATATTCCTGTTAGCTTTTCATTTGGCCGATTGATGAAATATTTTCGGAATGACAACGCTTATTTAAGGGCGTGTAGTAAAAGGGGTTTTGCGTGTAGATGGCGTGCCCTAATCAAGCTACGAATGTTGCTTTTGGGCCATGAAACCATCGACCTACTTCCCCAGCGTGACCGGGATTGAGCCCACATGCAGGAGGGCCAAAAAGCGCGGTGTCGGCTGCGGCGCAGGGTGCGGGGCGACGTATCTTCAGCTGCGACCAGTACAGCGCCTTGGTCCCACCCTCGCCCCTCACGGCGACCGGCCCCGCCCCCGCGCCGCCGAGGCCGCGCCGCCCCCGCGCGCGTCTTCTTTCCTTCTCTGCCTCCGTTTCCTCGCGCAAGGTCTGCGGCCAGCGCGGCCGGTCGCGGCGCTGCCGCGCACGGCGAGGCGGAAAGGGAGCGGCCGGCGGCGGCGGCGCGGCGGCGGCGGCGGCGGCGGCGGCGGCGGCGGCGGCGCGGCGGGCGGCCGCGGCCGGCGCGGCCGGCCGGCGGGTGGCAGGCGTTGGCCCCAACGACAGGCGCCCCGCCGGCCCTCGCGCGTTTCGATCGCTGGGCCGCGCCGGCCGCACCGCGCTGGACCCGCCCGAGTGGCGCTGGGCGGGGTCGAGGCGCGGCGCCGCGGAGGGTGGGGCCGAGCACGCGCCCGCCGCCCGCATCCCCGGGGCCAAGTCACGTTTCGTCATCATCCGGCGACCCGCCCTGCTCGCGTGAGCTCCTCCACAGCACTTGCCGACTTTGAGAAGCGCCTCTGTCAACGGAGTCCCTAGGTTTTCTGAGTGTCGTGGAAATGCAGGCGTTTCGCACTGGGTAGATAGCTAGTCGAGTTCTGTCGTCGTCAGAGGGAGAATTCTAGCGGCCGGCTGCTCTGATCGGAGTTTTCCGTGGTTTCTCCGATTAATACCAGTGAATGTCGAAGCAGTACACCCAGTTACAACAGAGCCAATTGACCGCACGCGGTCTTTCCTTTCCATTCCTCGCACTTTTCACACACTTGCATTCGCGTACACTATTGACACGTACCGGGAGACCGATCTGGAGCTTAGTGTTTGCCCCCGACTGGCGTGCCTCGCTGGTGGGGGATACCTAGTTAGAGAAAACCCCTGTTAGCCGATGGTATGTCGGCGCCGGATCGTTACCATCTACCGGGAGATCACCGCCACTCCTGCGATAAAAATCGCTACTCTTAACGGGAACAAATGAACCTTAGTAGTTGACATCTTAAATCACGTAATCAGTCAATCTTATTCTGACAGAAGATTGCACCGTGTGCAAAGAAAGATTGCACGGTGAAATGTTTCATGTGATTTTGTAACGTTTGTAGAGGTTTGTATAGTTTAAGTTCTTGTAATGTTTAAGTTAGTGGTATTTCTGCCCAGCCAAAGTTCTCACACTTAATTGCAGAATTATTGATAAATCTTAATCTCCCAGATAAATGGTCCACGTTCTTGGGCGCACGCACCACAATCTTGGCCATGTACCTAGTTGACTTGTATGATTTAACGTGATGATACATGATAATAATAATAATAATAATAATAATAATATAATAAATAATAATAATAATAAGAATAATAATAATAATGTCTTACTTCGTTTAACCGTACAAGCGACAAACCGGTTACATTTGAACTCGATGTTAGCAACCCTCAGTATAGTGATCCTAAGATACCTTCATTACAAATAAGCATAGGAAAACTCGGTTATAGATGAACGTAGAAATAAAATTTGTGAAATTAATTCCCTGCGTGGAAAAGAAGTTTCCGCCTCAGTTACCACAAATTCCCGATCATGTTAGCAGCTTGAAAAATGGTTGGCATAGCTGTAAATAGAAGGTAGTGCCGCCTGGTGAATGTTGAGGACCGGGAATGGCTACATACTGATGACCTTGAGCACTCAGTTCCACTGCGGTAAAACTAAGGGCCCGTATCCTCCGTGGGCACAACTGGCCAGCAGCGACGCGCGAGGCTATTTCAGTAAAGTATAATCAAGTCTTGGTGTTAGTAGATATTCCTCGAATAACAGCGCGTAGGTTCTACGTAGGTGACAGGAAAGCACGCGACTGCCATAGTGCCTGGCGATATCCGTCATGCCGCAGGGGAAAAGCGATCCAGTTTTCATTAGCCGTTCGCCATTACCCGCGTACCAAAAACATTTTATTATTATTGGGCGAGTAAACTGATCTTCAGAGATGGGACGATGATCCTTCCAACAGTGTAAGAGGCCTTGAAAGTTATCAAGACAGCATTTACGATACTTAGACCCACAGGTAGCGGGAGTCCAGGGGGAGGAACTGAAGGAAATCCCTAACCCCCTCAATTTTTTCAGTAACTATTTAATTTTAAATTGTCTACGGGAATTTACAAGCAAACAATTTTTCGATAATCATTTAAAAACAAAATAAAAAATCGTATCACAGCATGAGCTGAGTGTTGCCTACGACAGTTTACAAATCGATTAATAGTATACATGCGTTAAAATATTATGAATTTCACTTCCAAAACTTGTCTCCGCTCATCCGCCCTTATACAGAGGACAGCAAACAATGAAAAGAAAATTTTTAAGGGCAAATTAATGTGAAAATTAAAAGATATGTCATTTCGATTCGTGCCGGTTAATTAGTCATTGTGCTATATCTCGTATATTAATAAATCAATTGTATATCGGAGAAATTTCTGCTATTACTTTTGCTACTCCTGGCTTACAGAAACCTCGGATATATTTGAACCTCGATATAGTGAACCGTCGGGTATATGGAACCCACGGATATAGCGGAACCAGGAAAAGGTTAGTTCCGTCAGAAAATGTTAGTACGCGTCCTTGACTGCAGCCTGCGAGTACTTCGACGCTTAACCTCTAAAACTTGCTTATGGGAAAACTCGTTAAGTTCAAAATAACAGTTGTAGAAGTGAACATGTATTGTTGTAGTATGAAGGATTCCCTTCTATTGCTGTGCATGTAGAAAAAATATATACAAATAAATTATTAATTGTTTATATACATTTCAATTAAAAATATTGAATAAAATACATATTTTACTACCGTTACTCTGTTTTTATTTCAGAAAACTTAAAATACAATAAAAAGTTACAAGACCTCACCCCGTCCCACCCACATGATACTACCCACCTGAAATTTAAACCCATTTCGCCGGCCCTGTACCGGGAAAAACTTGATTTACGCACAACCTCGGTCAGCTCACTGTCTTACCCCGACGTCGGTCGGATGTTGCCAATCCGTCCGTTTGCTGGATCAGCGCGTTCTGGTTTCTGTCCGTCTTCAGACAAGTCAATCTAGCGGTAAAACCGTAAACAAGATTTTTCAACGAAATAATATTTCCATCGATCTGCGCTGACGTCCCGGCCCCCTTGAATTTTGAATCGTTGCCTCCTTTTACTACGCGAGGAAACATTAACGGGAATAACCACAACAGAGGCTATTTTCAAACCTTTTCTCAGAAATGGCTACATTTTCTTCGAGATAGAACAATGCACGTTTACAAAACATTGTGCATGTTCGATTTTTGTAGACAACTTCCCAAATTTTCAAAAAATTGAAAGAGGTGAAAACTTTTTTATGCGGTTTCCTTCAAATATGGACTTATAAAGATAGAGACCTCAATAAAAATTATGTTTTTTTCAAAAATAGATCTTTAAGTGAAACCACTTTTTTAAAAAAAAAAAAATAGTTCTGTTGTCGTATAATATATAGGATTGCATTAAGGGGCAATTTTGAAAATTCTCGAAGCCTTTCTCAAATTTGTTCTTTATTTTGTTTTTGAAACTTGCAGAAATATGCTTATTAAAAAAATAGCACAAGACCTAGTTTCAATTGAACTCTTGAATTTCAAAAAATTTCGAAACGTTATTAAATAAGTATGTGCTGCTGAGCGACCACTAGTGTCAGAGGAGATACGTTAATCAACCATTAATGTTTATTTTCCAACAAATTAAGCAATTAATTTGACTGCAGATTTTACAGAAGTTGTTTAAAATGTCCCATCTCAAAACTTGTCGCTGGAGTTACCTTATTTATCTTACGCGAAAGATCCATTTCAGTATTTGGAGTTGAAACACTGCCCAGCCCAAAGATCGGTAGCCAGCGTAGAGTCGCTCCAGAATTCGGCGATTCCCGCAGTAGTATGAAGGAGTTTGCTTTGCGGATTCGCCGGGTGCCGAACATTCGGTATTCTTGCCTACCCCACCGCGTTGTCGGATCTCTTAGGCACAAACACATCAAAAGGAGCGACACATTCGGCAAGAACACCATCGACTGTTCCGGACTGAGCGAAGCAGTAGCTGGCTGCTCGGGAATGCCGCATGTGTGGAGCCGCCTTAAGCCACAGTGAGAAAACGTAGTAGTGTGCCAGCGCCTCGTCCTCCCCTCTGCCCCCGCAGCCGCTGCGTTGGAGCTGACCGCCTGCACCGACCAACCGCCACCACCGCCCGGCTCTCCGCTTTTTGACACGTTGATCTGCAAGACGTAATGCGTCCATGTTACCCCCCCGACTGTCCTCGCTTCCTATATCTCAGCGAGTGTCGTCTCCGTTTCATGGATAAAAAGCTTTCTCTGTCTGCTATATATACTATTCGTACGTACTCTCTTAGATGTAGCTCAGAGATAATCCTGTAGTATATGTATTACTAGTGTCTTCTCTCCCCATGATTATATGCCTTCCTGCACGTTTCCCATTTAACGCCGACTCTGCGTTGGTATACGTTGATGAAATGTTGTATGTCCGAAAGTGAGATCCTGCTGTGGCTCAGGATTTCTCAAATGTCTCACTCACTTTAACGCCGGCTCAACCAATTAGAGATGTGTCTCTCAAAGAATACATCTCGTTAACAACATGTCTTCCCTCATTTCCTTCAGTAAAAGTTGAAATATTCAATTGTATGTATTAATAATGATTTTATTTATATTATATGAGCATAATATATGTTAAGTATCATTTTAGTTTGATTGTATGATGATAAAAGAAGTTTTTAATAGAGTAATAGTGTACTGGTCGTGCTGGTGGCGGTGTGACAGCGAAATGTTTAGCATTATGTGAGGTGAGCCAGCGTTCGATTCTGGATCCTGGGGCAAAAGATGAAGCTACTATCTTTCCTCAATAGCATATTCGTCTCAGTATGGCATCATCATCATAAATGTGGCTGCTTATATTTGATTATACAACATAATAATTAAAAATTTCATAAAATATTTACTATCAATTAATAGCATTTTTTTTAACTTATACGAGTTAAATTGGGTCACCTGCCGTAGTCTAGCAGTATGTTTGCTACCCACTGTGTCATGTATCATACATCATATAGATTAAAAGAAAATAATGATGAAAGCCGAATTCATTTGCATTTAAACAATTAAATTAAATTTAATATTAATTTATAAACGAATAAAAAGAGATATATTTGAAAGATTTCATATATCTTGATACCATTCAAAGATGAATTTTTATATGACATGATATGGCCTACGATATGAATCATTTATATGATTTATTGATACCTTTCAACTTTTTGCAAACACGGGAAGCGAACACCGAAACGAATTCTGATCGCGAAACGATAGTCGTCACACTTACATGTGCGATTGTATCCGCGCAAAAAATCACAGCTGCAGTCATTAGTGCCGTCTAGCTTAGTGAACGTGTTGATTGGCCGGCCCAACCCCCCGTCGCAGGTGCCTTCTCCTCCATTGGTGGTGTAGATCCGGCACCGACACGACCACGTCGCCCCTGCTGTGATTTCCCTCATGCCGGAAAAGTCCCTCCCGCCAATCGTGCACCGCGCTTCCAGCCTGAGACAAGCTCTAAGCTCCCGACATGATGTAGTTGGCCACCTGTAAGTGCTAGTGTCTTGGTGAACAAGGGGAGAGGATAGGATAGAAGAGAAAAGGAAAGATCGCGAGCGGTCCCGTGCCGGTTGTTATGGATTAACGCCGCCCAAAATTTTGCTTTTTTTCCTGTTATTCCGCCTTGGTATTGATCCGCGAGAAACCGCACAATCAACTACCGACCGAAAGAATTCTCCACAGGCAGCGTGTCGAGTTTCGAACATAGGTCATGTTGCCAGTATTGAAAATCCACCATCAACGGGATGCAAACCCTAGAACTCAGCAGTTGTTGCAAAGTAATAGGAATGGCTGCCCCTGAGCTAAACCCAAAGTCATTTCGGCATTCTGTAAAAAAGAGAATTCCAATTTTGAGTGAGAGAAGGCCTACAAAATTTTGTCTCCATTCACTCTGCCCTACTGCGTGAACGTTTCTCAACTCTTCACTGAACGTTACAGCTAAATCTGCTATTGAAAAAGAAGTATCACTTTCAGATTGAAGTTAGATTCTCCTTTAAGACGTTGCGTTCGTCAGTCTTGGAGCAAGGATTAGTAAAATAATTTTAAAACCGATACGTATTTCACATTTCCAAGCTTTCCCAAAACACCCATATCACTTAAAACCATTCTAGTATCCATTATTTCATTATTTTTTATTACCATCAAATAAATGTCATTAAAAACCATTACCACACAGGACCACACCAAACGAAAAATGCTCAGCGCTGTTCGCACAACAATACCCAACAGATTAAAAACATGTGTCAGAGAGTCTTTTCCGGTTTTTAATGCCCATCTTGATTTAAAAAAAAAATTTTTACCCAAAACCTGACTCGGATGGTTTATATTTTCGCGTTTTTAACAAAAAAAAAAGAAAAAAATTTGGCACATTTTTCTCCTTCTTTCTCT